>WOXC01011162.1:0-197500 GCA_011680675.1 Gymnobelideus leadbeateri | reverse complement strand
GCATATAATTCATGGGCCTCCTGAAAGGTAAATCTTTGAGTCCAAACATGTTGATAGTATCCCATGAAGCTATCCAGTCTGTAAATATCACATCAATTTTCTTTCCATGACAGTTTTATGGTCAAATTGGACAAGAGGAAGAAGAGCTAGAGAAGATGGGGGAATGGGAGGTAATGTTGTTCTAAAACCTGGAATGGTGTTAATTGAAAATGAAGGTATTTTCTATACCACTTGTCATTTTGATCTATCTCTGGATTAAAAAAACAGATTTTATTTTAAGCTTCAAAGATTACAAGCAATACAATATTCAATTTCAGCTGCTATAATTGATTAGTCACATTTTCTTCCTTTGCACTGGTTCAGTGACTAGGATGAAAATTAATGGCATAATAGTTTAATTCTTTTGAATAGTAACTTCAGCCTGTTGCATTTTACCTAGTAACACAAGTTTTTCCTTATACTTTTTATGAATTCCTCAAGTTCTGAGCCATTTAATTTTGTAATATTTGTCCATCCCTGGGCAACCATCTCTATGGAAATTACCATGAAGAAGGGCTGGCAAAGACCTCCTTCCATATCCAGCAGTCTCCCAAAAGATATAACCTTTAGTCCTCCCCCTTGGCAATCATCTGAGTGGGAAGAACTTTGAAGATAGGACTCTGCAATTGGTTTCATTATACCAGAATTTTGATTGAAAACTGTATGGCTGATTTATTTTAGAAGCTTCTATTTATTTGGTACAACCCTTTGCCCTCTCCTTAGTAAATCCCAACCTCTCTCCTAAACCGTATTCTTCACAATCTCTACCTGCCAAGATGAAATTTCTGATACACCTCTCAATAACCTTATCTCTATATACCTCAGTCCTACGTCTCTCTAGTCCTTATATTTCTCTGCCCACCCTTCTGCTATATTCCCACTATGAAACTCTCATTTATGGACACTTTCACCTCTTAGCACCATCAAAAACCTGACTATCCCCTCCACATTTTTATCCCATCTCATCCCCTGTTAATCTTTCCAATATTGACCATTTCTAATTTTTATCCATTCAATTAAAGAGTTCTGCTTCCTTTCTCTTTTTCTCCTCTTTTGCTATACTTTTCTAGGATGAATTTTTTAATCCAGAGATAGATCAATTCAATAAAGGGGGCCTAAAACTTGTAAGCACTCTGAATACAGATGTGTTAGGGACCTGAAGCCAATAGGATGGATCTTGGCTCTGGCCTGTCAAGAATAGCAGAAAAGTCAGCCTCTGCACAGTAACTATGGAGGGAAACAGGGCCTGGCAACACACACTTTGTTGTACTTTGAGCCTCATCTGGAGACAGGTACAACTTGATGACCAGGCACATGGGCAGAGGGGAGAGGAGCTTATAAAAGACCCAATATGACAGCTGATTGGGACTTCTCAGCACCACATCAGGGGACAGAACCAACTTTTTGACTGGGGACTGTGCCAGAACCAGGAAATGGGCCTATACTAAAAAGAGGCAGAAGCCAGAAATTGATGAAGTCAGGGCCTTGTACCAGCTCTCCATCTAGAACTATGATGGTATCTTCATCCAGATTACAGAGGGGACAGGATCAATAAACATTGTCTAGTCCATGCAAGAGTGTGGGAGAGAATAAACATTAAGCACAAAAGCACCTCCCCAAAAATAACCCCTTCAATTTTGGAGGTGATAACATGACTTCATTATAAAGAAGAAATTATTGGAGAGAAAAAATATAAGAATCAGGGATCTTCAAACTTAAAATTATCACTTTATTGCTAAATCTGATGAAATTTTCTCATTATTTATTCTCAGTGACCTTTCTGCAGTCTTTGACACTATTGAGTACCCCCTTATTATTCTCTCTCCTCTTTTGGCTTCCAGAGCATTGTATTCATATGCTCATATACCCTCCTATAGAGACCTTTTCTTCTCTTTTATCTCTATATGCCATCACTTAGAGATCTAACTCATTCCCATGACTTTATTTATCTACTCTACATATCCAACACAAATCTCTTTTCTAACCTTCAATCCTACATTTCCAATGGCCTCCTCAATGTCTCTGCCTCAATGCCTCACCAGCACCTAAACCTTATGTCTAAAATGACCTGTCTCTCCTCCCGCTCTCCCTCCTTTTTACTTTCTTTTGATGCCTGTACCGTATGCCCAGTAATTCATACTTATTTCAGTAACTTTTGACTTTCCCCTTTACATTACCTTCAATAGTTAATTAATTTCCAAGTTCTGTTAATTCTGTTGCGGCATGATCTTTCCCATCTATCCCCTCATCTCCATTCACACTGATACTATCCTACTTCAAGCATTTATTAACTCTCACTTGAATCACTGTAAAACTATTAGTGATAGCTAACATTTATATAACATTTGTATATGTGTCAGGCACTGTGCTAATAAGCACTTTACAATTATCTCATTTGAAACTCACAAAAACCTTGGGAGGTAGGTGCTATGATTATCCCCATTTTACAGATGAGAAAACAGAACCCACAGAACAGTACACAGAAGTTGTAACTTTCCCAGGGTCACACAGCTAAGTGTCATTTGAATTCAGGTCTTCCTGACCTAGGTCTAGTGCTCTATTCACATGTCCCCAACTCACTTGCCTACTCTTTCCAATCCATCCTTCAAAAATCTGTCAAAATTATCTTCCTAGTACACAAGTCTAGTCATGTGCCTCAAAAACTTTCAATGACTATTCAGAGCCTCTTAAATAAAATACATACTCCTCAGTCTGGGAGTGAAGACCCTCCTGAATCTGCTTCTGATATTGTTTTCATTCCATTCCCTTTTATGCACTCTAAATTCTTTAAAACGTTTTTATAAGCATTTATCATATCTCCCTCCCACGCCCTTTCCTCTTAACTGAAAATTTTTTTTAAAGAAAATTCTCATAACCAATATCCATAGACCAGCAAAATGAATTCTCATTTTGGCTATTTCCTAAAATAAATAGATAATTCTGCATTTGCAGTCTATCCCCTCTTTGTCAGTGGGCAGCATGATTCATCTTTTTCCTTTGGACTCATGGTTTGTCATTATATTAATTAGATATCTAAAGTCTTTCAAAAAGTTCTTTCTCTTTGTGATGTTGTTGTCCTTGCAGACGTTGTTATCATTCTCTTAATTTAGCTCACTTTACTGTGTGAGGTCTTCCTCAGACAGCAGCCTCTGAAACTGTCCGTTTTTGTCACTTCTTATGAAGCAAGGATATTCCATTCCACCCATATTCCATTTGTTAGCCATTGATCAATACATATTCACCACCTTAGTTCTCAGTTTTTTTGCTACTAGGAAAAAAAATATGCTACAAATGTTGGACATAACAAAGGACATATTGGTCCTTTTCCTCTCTTGGGATCTTTTTGGTGTAATAGACCTGGTCCTCATGTAGCTGGATCAGAGAATATATGTATAATTTAATAACTTTTAAGGAATAATTCCAAAATGCTTTCCTGAATGGCTGGACTAATTTTGGCACATTATTGCACAAATGTGCCTGCTTTCCCATAGCTCCTCCAACAATTTCTCTTTTCCACTTTTATCATCTTTTCCAATTCAATACATATGAAAGGAAACATAAAAAATTGTTTGAATGAGCATTTCTCTAAAAATTACATGAACTCTAAATTGCAGAAAACTGAACCATAAGCTGTTACTGGATTTCATCTTATTTTCTTTCATGTCTGTGCATTCATATAGGTCATCACCTCTCTGTGGCTAGACAGTATTTCCTTCTCATCTCTGCTTGTTGAAATATTTTTCTTTCTTTAATGGTCAATTTAGTTGAAACTTCTATGAGGCCTTTGCTTATTTCCTCAGCTGAAATACATTTCTCCCTCCTCTAATTTTTCTATATCACTTTACATATACACTTTCATCATTACATTTTACTTTCTGATATATGACATAGTGACTAGACCCTAGAATCAGAAAAGGCTAAGTTTAATTCTTGCTTCTGGAACTTAGTTGTATGACCATGGATAAGTCACTTAACCTCTCTGAAACTCAGTTTCCTCACCTCTAAAACTGGGGATAATAAAACATACACTACAGGGTTTTGTGAGCATTGGGATAGTATCTGTAAAATGTTTTGTAAGTTTGAAAGCATCATATAAATGCCAGATTTTATTAATATGCCATATCCTCTCAATTAGTTTGCAATTTTCTTGAAGGCAGGGACTATGGCATTTTCAAATTTTTATATCCTTAGTTGTTGAGCTTAATAAGTATTTGTTGGATTAAATTTATAGATAATAGTTTACATAGTATTTTCTGAAGTTTTTTATTTGGATTTTTTTTTCTTTCTGTGTGTTAAAGATGGCTCCTACAAATCATTCTAAGTAGACATATGGATTGGAGACCCCCCCCCCCTTTTCTTTTGTTTTTTGGAGGGTAATTGGGATTAAGTGACTTGCCCAAGGTCACATGTCTAGTTTTTTTGTGTGTTAAGTGTCTGAGGCCAGATTTGAGCTCAGGTCTTCCTGACTTGAGGGCCGGTGCTCTAGTTACTGCACCACCTAGCCGCCCCCAAGGAGACCCTTTTAAAAAATTCATTTATTTAACAAATATTTATTGGGAATATTTTATTGGTAGGCCAGAAATTTAACTTCTTTACAGTGAGTCCATTTAGGGTAAATAAACATAAATAAACATACCAGAAAGAAAAAAAAATCTTGAGGCTATAAGATCAGTGATTCAGCTATCCCTGTAGGCATATGGAATTAATAATAGTTCAGAGAAATTTGCCTTTAAGATATAAATGCCCTAATTAAGACAAAACTGAATAAAAATATCATGCATCTATCCTTTGTTGTATCTGACTCACTTTTTGGGTGAAATTTCAATTCTTAAATAATTTTCTTGGTGTAGATTATGCTTTGCAATCTTTCTATAGTGGAAAAGATTTTTTTTTTTTTTTAGCATTTCTGCGGACAAGACATTCATCCCTTGAAGATCACCTTGATGATGCACCTCTCTGAAGTTAGCATAGCTAGGATTCAAAAAAGAGTTCTCATTGGTCATAGGATATCAGATACGGACACATTATAATTATTTGGGTTATGTAGTAACTTTTAACCTTATTTTAAATGACACAGAGATGTTTGCTGTCATACCATAACACAAATATTATAGTTTAAAAGTTCACAATGACTTTTAAAGACTCTTCTTATTGAGGAAACCAAAATAATAGAAGTCATCCCATCTGACTTCCCCTGGAGCAAAGGAGTTTCCTCTGAAATGCCCTCAATAGTAGCTGTCATGTGTCTGCTTGAACATTCCCAGTGGGGGAGAGCTTGGTGCCTAATAAAGTAGCCCATTTTATTTTTTAAGAACTCTACTTGTTAAAAGTTTTTCCTTCTATTGAGCTAAAATCTCCCTCCTTATAACTTCCACCCATAAGTCCTATTTTTATTCTCTGAATCTGCAGAGAATTCTTTTCTGCCTTATAGCCCTTTAAAGTTTTGGAAACAAAGCTATTATGTCTACCTCCTTGCCACATCTTTTCCTCTCTAGGCTAACCAACACCAATTCCTTTAACAATTTTTCAGGTGACATAGTTTTGCATCTCCCTCACCATTCTGCTTGTTATTCTGTGGATGAATTTTAGTTTGTCAATACCTATCTCTGAGCACAATACTATGGATCAGGTCTTACCAGTGCAGGGCATTGTGGGACCATCACTATGCCTACCTTGTTGTGGGAACATACTTCGATACTGCAAAATGTCAGTGGTTTTAACAGTGTCAATACTTACCACTGGTTTAAAATTATATCCACCCATACTTGTATACCAATATTCTCAAACATTTTTGTCTTTAGAACTCTCTGTGGTCCTAAAACTTGAGAATCCCAAAGAACTTTTATGTGAGTCATATTTATTGATTTTCTGTATTAGAAATTAAAATGGATATTTTACAACATTCATTTATTAATTCACTTAAATAACAATAACAAACACATTACATGTTAATATTTTTTATTTTAAAAACCCTACATTTTCCAAAATTTAAAAAAAATGGTTGTGAAAAGAGTGACATTGCTATATATGTTTTGCAAATCTCTTTAGTGTCTGGCTTAATAGAAGACAGCTGGATAATAATTTCTGGTTCTTTATTCAATCTGGTCTGACATTTTGTTTAGGTTAAAGAATATTAAGAAAATCTGGTCTCTGACTGATATGTAATTTAAGAAAGGAAGCATTTTAGCAGGTAAATAACATCTTAGTATTGCTACAAAAACAATTTTGACCTCATTGACTCATTAAAAAAGACTCTTTGGGGTCTGGGGACCACATTTTGAGAAGTGATGCCTGAATGAGGAGAATGAGGGAGGGGCAAAAAGAGAGGTTGTGAGGGAGGATGGAGAGAGAAGGATGGACTGATTCTTAGTGAATTTCTAAAAGGTGGAGAACTGGGCAGTTCTATGCATTCTTTCATCATTACTATTACTTTCAGTCTATATTTACTTTTTTTCCTATCAGTGTCTCTGTAACCTGCTTCTCAGTACCACCAAAGGGATAGAGACAAATTCTTCCATTTTCCAAGCTCTAAGGAAGATCTGAGAGTTGATTAAGATGTGTTGACCCTTTTAAAAGAGGCAAGTCAATTTAGAGTCAAAGAAAACCAACCCTCATAACAACAGAAAGCTGCCTTCATGATTCATTAATATGATATAGTACTTTCCCCTTTTCTGAGAAACATTTAAGACTGAGAGCAAGTGAAGTCAGTTTACTTCCTCCATTACTACCCAATTCCAAAGATTGATAATGAAATATAAACTGATAATTGGCAAAGATTATTAAAGTCTCCTAACATATAGCTAGCTAGCTAGCTATAGATATATGGACATATAAATATATAGACATAGATATAGGTATATGTGTATGTGTGTGTGTGTGTGTGTGTGTGTGTGTGTGTGTATAAAAGGAAGCATTTTGTCATAGCCTTTAAATCATGAGTTTTTAACTGGGGCCTGGTATCTTATTTTTAAAAGTTTTATTGATGCATTTTATTTTTATATTAAACATGTACAAATTGCCTCCTCTTGTGACCATGTAAAACAAGTAAAACTAAAAATACCACATACTCATCTAAATGTACATGCAATATTCTACATGTAGCACCCCAATCTCTCTATGAAAAAAATGAACAGAAATTTATTTTCTGTTTCCTACCTTCTATTCCACAAAAGGGAAAATAAAATAAAATCAATCTCTTGTAACAAATATTCATAGTCAAGCAAACAAATTCCCTCAGTGACAGAATGTAAAAATGTACATGTTTCATTCTGTACCCTGTATCCACCACTTCTGTTAGGAGCTTGAGAGTACATTTTGCCATCTCTCTGTCTTCTGGCATCCTGAATGGTCACTGAAGTTCTGACAGCTTTCAAAATTATGTCTTTACAATGTTGCTGTTACTGTACAAAGTGTTCTCCTGGTTCTGATCACTTCCTTCTTCATCACTTTATAAAAGTCCTCAGATTTGTTTATTTTTATAATATTGATGTAGTATAAAATTGTTTTTCTGGTTCTGCTCACTTCACTCTATATCAGTTCATATAAGTCTTTCCAAATGTCTTTGAAATCACCTATTTACACATATCTACACATTTCAATAGTATTCCATCACATCATATAGCATGATTTGTTTAGCCTTTTTAAAATTGATAGGCATTCTTTTACTTTCCAGTATTTTTTAAAAAACTTAATAACATTATTTCAATATAATTGGTTTCCTTTGTACTCCTGTGTATTTTATTTACATATTGAAAAAATAATATTTTGAGTATATATTATTTTAAAAAGAGGTCTTTAGGTGTATGTAGTCAATAAGCATTTATTAAGTACCATGATGCCAGGCACAATGACAAGTTCTGGGGATACAAAAAGAGGCAAAAGGTAGTCCCTTCCCTCAAGGAGCTCACAATCTAACAGGGAAAACAAAATGCAAACAAATATTTACAAATAAGCTACCTATTGGATAAATTTTGCTGTTTTTCGGTCATTTCAGTCATGTTTGACTCTTTGGCAGAGAAACTAGAGTGGTTTGACATTTTGTTGTACCTGGTTTTCCCCATCCCCCAACCTCAAGGAAGTGAGCAGACTGCCGCCCTCCCCCATTGGGTCTCTGACCTTTCCCAGTCAGCTCCCCTGCATAGAGGTGAGTGGGTTTCTGGGTCAGGTGCCAGTGGGAATTTCAAGGTGTGTACTGACCAATCACTGTTTTTGGCTTCTGCAAGTTTCTGATTATGTAATACCTAACCGTTGGCCACATGGGCTCCCTTTAAAAGCTGAGATTGATGCTGTATGGACCTGGGATGGTGGGGTGGTACCTCATCAGCCCGCCATATGGCCTGATCAGTCAACATGGCATACAATAAAGTGTCCAATTCTAAATTGTTACTTGGGTCTTGCTTGTGTTTTCAGTTTACAGCAATTTCCTTCTCCAGCTCATTTTACAAATGAGGAAACTGAGGCAAACAGGGTTAATTGACTTGCCCAGGGTCATATAGCTAGCAAGTGTCTGAGGTAAGATTTGAACTTAAGCCTACTTGACTTCATCACCTAGCTGCCCAATAGGACAAACAGGAAATAATTAAAGGAGGAAAAGCACTAGAATTAGGAAGCATTGGGAAAGACTTCCTGGAAAAGATGGGGTTTTAGTTGGGACTTACAGGAAGCCAGGTAAGTTAATAGGGGAGACAAGAAGGGAGAATGGTTCAGGCATGGGGGAGGGGTAGGCAGAGAAAATACCCAGAGCCAAGAGATGGAATAGTCAGGAGACCAATGTCAATGAACAGAAGAGTGCAAGGCAGAGAGTAAGGTGTAAGAACACTGGAAAATATTAGAAGACTAGGTTCTGAAGGTCTTTGAATGCCAAACAAATTTTGGATTTGATCCTGGAGATAATAGGAATCACTGAAGTTTATTGAGTAGTTGGGGGTGTGTTTTAGGAAAATCTCTTTGTTGGCTGAGTGGAAGATAGATTAGAGAGGAGAGAGAATTGAGGCAGGCAGAGTCTCCAGAAACTATTGCAAAAGCCAGGTGTAAAGTGAAAAAGGCTGGCACTAAAGTAATAGCAATATCAGAGGAGAGAAAGGAGTACATTATAAGAGATGTTGCAAAGGTGATATCAGCAGGGCTTTGAAATAGATTGGATATGGGGGGGTGGGGTGAGAGACAGTGAAGAGTATCACCTAGGTTGGAAGACTGAGGGACTGGCAGGATGGCATTGCCCGCCATAGTAATAGAGAAGTTGGTTGTTGTTCAATTGGTTCAATTGAGTCCAACTCTTCATGACTCCATTTGGGGTTTTCTTGGCAAAGATACTGGAGTGGCTTGCCATTTCCTACTCCAGTTCATTTTATAGATTCGAAAACTGAGGCAAACAGAGTTAAGTGAGTTCCCAGAGTTACATAGCTAATAAGTGTCTAAGTCTAGATTTGAACTCAGGAAGATGAGTCTTCCTGACTCCAGGCCCTGCACTCTATCCACTATGCCACCTAGTTGTCCAGATAGGGAACTTAGGCTTCACCAGACTTCAAAGGAATCCATGACACACAAAAATAGGCTAAGAATTCTTGCTTTAACTGCTACTATAGATGCATAAGTAAGACATACATAAAGCAAAATTTTATAAGGGGACTCATTTTTGTCCTGGGAGCCAACCAACAGGGAAGCTCCACTGAGCCTATAGCATGCAATGGAGCTGAACGTCAGATTCCAGGTTCTTTTCTATACAAAGGTGAGTTAATGTCCTTGACATCCACAAATAAGTATCTTCTCATAGAGGTTCACAAAGTGGGTGATACTGCCCCCTGTTGGGGATGCTGGGACAATTCAGGGGGGTAGTAGGAGCCTTGGGTACAATTGAGGGACATTAAATAAAAATAAGGGAGTGGTGGAAGCATAAGGAAAGAAAAAAAACAAAAGATTTGAAAAACCACTCATACATGTTTTATCTGTTTCATAACAGAGTTACATAGTGATTATATTGTATTATTTTCTAAATAAACATACAAAATGCAAGTTCTAATTGAACAGTGATCAAATCTGCCAACAAATTTTAATGTTGGCAGGCAAGTGTGTCATTGTCAGGAAGTCCAGTATGCATTGGCATGTAATTTGTGTGTATTCAACACACACAGGCTTCGAGATTTTATTGTTTCCACAGAGCATTGTATTGTCAGGCAAATTAGTCTGTATCTCTATGTGAAATTCTTCTTTAAAAATCAGTGCTTCAAGGTGGCCTAATAAAATGAATTCACAGGGAGACCTTCTGTTCTATGAATCTACATTAGTAAGCAAGTGATTTAGTAAATCAGCTGTCTTTTGTGATGTTGGGGGAACAAGCTAATTAATAGGAAACTCTCTTTGCAACTATTTGGGGCAGATTATCTAGATGTATCCAGTTGATGATAACAAAAGACCAAAGAGGTTTTTACAAGCATTTCTTTTGCCCTGAAGCACTTTGCAATTTGTTTTAATTCCTTATCAATGTCTCATTGTTACAGAAATGGTTAGGGCTTTTGAAATCTCCTTCTCAGCTGGAATGCAGTGCCACTTATTTCTTTTATGAATGACACATTGTGAATCCCCTAATAGGTGTCAAGGAAAGTTTTCATTCAAAGGAAAGTCAGGCATTCAGAGTGATCCATATTCCATTTTCTAAGCAATGGCACTTGAAAGATACCAGCTTGAGAATGGATCTAGGGAAATAAGCTTTTTGAACTATACTGATATTATACAGTAGACATAACGGGGTAGCACCATGAATAGATTTTTGCTAAACAACAAATGTTATTTTCTTTTTTTTTTTAAACAAATGCTTTATTAACTTCTGTTTTACATCATTCATTTCCACCAGATTTTGAGTTACAATCATTTTCCCCCCATTATGCCCCTACCCAACCTCCCAGAATAGCAGTCCCACAAGATATCGCTTCCTCCAATCTGCTCTCTCCCATACCTTCTCCCATACCCCCATCGACTTTTCCATTAGAGGAAGGTGAATCTTTGTGTCCCAATGCCTGCACATCTTATCTCCCAATTATAAGCAAAAGAGTATTAATAATGGTATTTATATATATTTGAAACATTTAATGTTAAGACCTCGAATTTCAGATCCATTTCCTTCCTCCCTTGTCACCCATTCCCTCTGGGGAGATAAGTAATTCAGTATATGTTGTACATGTCTAGCTATGCAAAACATTATCATAGTAGATATATTGTACAAGGCTGCTTATAATTCCCTCCCACTCATCCCACCCCCACCTGGTCCATTCCCTACATGATCCTGTCCCTCTTCTATAGTGGGTACTTCCAACCTCCCCTCACCCCAAGGATGCCCTCCCATCCATCATCCCTCCTCTCATCCCCCTTCCCCCTATCCTGCTGCAGGTTGAGATATCCCATTTAGCATGTATGTCATTTTCTCCCTGAACCAAATTCAATGTGAATGTGGTTTTGCCTTTTTAGCCTTCCTATTCTCCCCCTCCCTTGCAACCACTTCCCCTTGCTTCTTCTACATGGGATAGTTTACCCTACCCTGTCTCTCCCCATCTCCTCTTGCCACTTTCCTCTCTCACCTCATAATTTCATCCCTTGAGTATTCTCCCTTCCCAACAAATTCAACCTATGCCCTCTATCCATATATAACCATATACACACACATTCACATATGTATTCATATGACCACACCCCCTTCTTCCATTATTTTCATAGTGAGAAAGATATCATCAGTCACAGTTATTGCTTTTCCATATAGGAATGTAAATAGTTCAACTTTGATAAGTTCCTTTTGATTTCTTTTCCCTGATTACCTTCTCAGGCATCTCTTCCTGCTTGTGTCTGGATGTCAAATTTTCTATTCAATTCTGGTTTTTTCCTCAAGAATGCTTGAAAGTCCTCTATTCCACTGAATGACCATATTTTCCCCTGAAACAAAATACTCAGTTTTGCTGGGTAGGTGACCCTTGGGTTCATTCCCAGTTCTTTTGCCCTCTGGAATATCATATTCCATGCCCTTCGATCCCTCAGTGTAGAAGCTGCCAGGTCCTGGGCTATTCTGATTGTGTTTCCACAATATTGAAATTGTTTCTTCCTGGCTGCTTGTAGTATTTTCTCCTTGATCTGGGGATTCTGGAACCTGGCTATAATATTCCTGGGAGTTTTCTTTTTGGGATCTTTTTTCAGGAGGTGATCTGTGGATTCTTTCAACCTCTATTTTGCCCTCTGGATCTAAAACATCAGGGCAGTTTTCCTTGAGAATTTCTTGAAGGGTGATTTCTAGGTTCTTTCTTTGATCATGGCTTTCAGGTAGTCCAATAATTTTTAAATTGTCTCTCCTGGATCTATTTTCCAGGTCAGTGGTTTTTCCCATGAGATATTTCACATTGCCTTCTAATCCTTCATTTGTTTGGATCTGCTTAACAGCATCTTGATTTCTCATAAAGTCATTAGCTTCCATTTGCTCCAGTCTAACTCTGAAGCAATGAATCTCCTCAGTGAACTTTTGAGATTCTTTTTCCATCTGGCAGATTCGACTTTTTAAGGCATTCTTCTCCTCATTGCCCTTTTGGGCCTCCTTTGCCATTTGAGGTTGTCTATTTTTTAAGGTGTTGTTTTCCTCAGTCAGGCTGTTGACCCTCATTTCATGCTTTTCCTGCATCCTTCTCATTTCTCTTTCCAATTTTTCCTCCACTTCTCTTATTTGATTTTTAAAGTCTTTCTTAAGGTCCTCTATGGCCTGCAACCCGCTCATGTTTTCCCCTGGGGATTTTGGAGCAGGACTTCTGACCTCACAGTCCTTTTCCCACTCTATGCCCTCAAAATAGGAGTCTAGGGTTGCATTTTTCTGTTTCCTTTGCCTTGGCATGTTGCTACTTAATTGCTTGACTTTGGGGCTTGTTGCCACACTATGGCTTTAAGGCCAGATAGAGGAATTTTCATCCCGAATGTGTGGGGGGCAACTTCCGTTTCTGGCAAGCTGTAAACCCACCCATGACTTCCACCCTAGATCACAATCCAGATCCAGGGAGATTAAAGCAAGAGCGATTACCCCCCAAGACTAATCGCTGGATCTCCCTACAATTTGCAGGCTGGGAGCTGGAGCTGCCTCTGAAAACTACCAAATGGCATGTCTCCTCAGCGGCTTTTAGCCCCCAGGGGAGGGAGCCGACGCATTCCCCAAATACTGGTCCCAAAGTCCACAGGACACTAACCTCTTACTTTGTCCTAGGCATGTCTATGTTGATAATTCTGGAGTCGCCACAGCTCCTGGTGTTCTGGGGTTCCTCCAGCCAGCTGCTGGCCCTGCCGCCCTGGGGCTAAAACCTCGGCTCACGCAGACCTGGGCTCGGCTTGGCTCCCCACGCTCTGCGCACTGCCAGGTCCCAGACCTCTGCGCTGGTCCTTCCTGCAGTGCTGCTGGGCTGTCCTCAGCGGGAGGTTAGCTTCTCTTTGTCGTTCTGTGGGTGCTGGGGCTCCAGAAGTTGTTCAGAGTTCCCTTTTACATAGTTTGGGGGGAATCTGGGGGCAGAGTGGCTTGGACTGGCTGTTTCTACTCCACCATATAAAATGTTATTTTCTTAGTTATTATTACTGATGGAAAATTTGAAGAAGTATAAGTAGATTTTTGCTGAACACAGAAGTTCTCAAAATGTGGTTGAGGGATCCCAGGAGTCCTCCAGATATCTTCAGGGGGTCTATGGGGTCAAAACCATTTTTCAAAAATAATACTAAGCTGTTTTCTTTTATAATGTGGTTAAAATAGATATAACTCATGTAGACAAAAACTCTTGAGGGAGGGATATCCAATAATTTTTAAGATTTTCGGGGCAGCTGCATGGTGTAGTGAATAGAGCACAGGCCCTGGAGTCAGGAGGACCTGAATTCAAATCTGCACTCAGACACCTGACACACTTACTGTGTGACCTTGGGCAAGTCAACCCCAATTACCTTGTCTTCCCCCCTCCAATAAAAATTAAAATAGAAAACAAAAGATTATAAAATGGCCCTGAAATTTAAAAGAAAAGAATTGGGAACTATTTAAAAAATACTTCAATTGTCTTGGATTTTTAAATTTTATGATACTGAATTTATCGAATATTCATTGAGCACTTATTATGCTCAAGCTGGATATATAAAAGGGCCAGCACTTTTACTGATTTTCCCCTATGTCTATAATTTACTTCCTCCTCACCTCTGCCTTTTAGAAACCCTAGATTCTTTTAAAGTTTAGCTCATATGACACCTCTGTAGAGCCAATGCAATATTAACGGTGCTCATAGTCACGATAAATATACCTGCATAGTTCTCAATCACAAAATATAGCAGATTCTCCTTACAGAAGACAGAAGCAAAACATTTATTCAGACACCAGAAAACTAAATCCCAAAATCAGTAAGCCAATTACATCAGAGAAGCAAAGAAATTAATAAGCCACAATAGCACAGAGAGCCACAGCATAATTTAGCCTTCCCACTAACCAACACAAGACCAATATTTACTCACAAGCCTATCTGGAAACATCCTCTCCTCCCAACCATCTAGCTTGCTCTGACTCCCAGCTTCCTGTGGCTCTGCTCTAGCTTTTAGCAAACTCCTTCCACCACAGGCTCCATGTGATTACATTCAGCCTATTAGGGGTCAGAGTATATTTTCAAAGCAGGGAAGATCTTCAAATTCCCATCACCATTACAACCTTCCACATAAGACCTTTCTTGTTCCCCAAAGCTGGCAGAATTCCCTTGATAGTGCCTTGTTTTATACACACACACACACACACACACACACACACATACACCCATATATATGGACATGTGGGATCTATTTTTAATATTAACATTCTACTGGAGTTGTTATAAGGCAGCAAGCCGTGGAACACAACTGTCTCAGAATAACAAAAATTAGCAAAACAGAGGGAAATGGAGAGGCACAAGCTGAGTGAGAGCAGGGAGGAACTCTAAAGAATAACAGGAGCAAAGCATGACATCATGGAATTGTAGGGCTGATCACATGATAATGATAAGGGATGTTATGAGGATGGCCAGAGTGGTCCAGGGGCACCTTCTCAATATTAGCAGAAATTGGGGAAGGCATCTAGCACATGAGGTTCAAGCTCTGTGGTGAACTTAGGGGAAGATGTGGATAAGAATGGAGGTTCACAGACTATGTAACAATGCACAAAGTATGGGTAACAAGGCAAATTCTAGATCCTCAGACAAAGTGGCAAATTTCACTTTCCAGCTATCACTGAAACCACTGTAACCTAGCACAGGTCCAGGGTAAATTTTCAAACCTTGGAAATTGGCAAACACCATAAACAAGTGTTTGATTTATTATTTTGCTGATTGTCTCTAGACTTAAGAAAGTGATGGGAATAAGTTTAATATGATTGTACATGTATAGCCTATATCAGATTGCATGCTTTCTTGGGGAGTGTGGAGGGTGGGAGGGATAAAAAATTTTGGAACTCAAAAATTTGTAAAACTAAATGTCAAAAACTATCTTGGCATGTAATTTGAAAAAATAAAATACTATTAAGTGGGAAAAAAGAAAAAAAAAACATGTTAATAATATGGATTAAACTTAAGAGTGCCTTTTTATAGGTTTATTTATTTTTCATTAGATGGTAAACTCCTTGAGGGCAAGGACCATATTTTTCCTCTTTCATGTCCCTAGCACTTAGAACAGTGTCTGGCATTTAATAGGAGCTTAATAAATATTGATTGATGGATTGGGAGCAATCTGTTAAATATTTATCCTGTCTTTCCCTTCTCCTCCTTCTCCTCCTCCTTCTCCTTTTCCTCCTCTTCTTCTTCCTCTTCCTTCTTTCCTTTTATAATGCATATCTAGCTATTTCCATGATCCCAAGATATATATTTTACATTTTCCAGAATATTTAAAATATGAGTTTGATTATTTGGGGAGGAGAGGGAGACCACATAACCCTCTCCATCTGACAACTTGGAATACAGTCCCATGCCTCCTCTATTATTTCTACCTCTGATAATGCAGATTCTGACAAAGAAGTCTACTATTAGAACTCATCCTTTTTGTTAGTAGATACCTTACTGTAATGTAATTGCTGTTTATAATGATTGTATTAATGTGCATTCTTCTTTTGAACATTAAGAACTTTGCTCATGTGCTTGATTTTATCCACCTTTATAACATTCTGCTGGAAATGAGGGACAAACATTCTCTCCTTTGCCTATCATATCTGACAGGGTATTCTTGTGGTCATGCCACATAAAAGGCTGACTTTAATTAGTGATGTCTAAGTAGCCACTTCAAACAAAGCTCTATGGAGGCACCATACATAGTTACTGAAGAATGAGTAAACACAGCCTACACCTTCAAAGAATTGACATTCTAATGGGGAGAGTGCACATTCAAAGGAAAAAAGAGACAGAAATAAACAAACCAGTCTTCACAGTTCTGTAGAATTACCCACAAATGATTCACAGTTATTGGAAGGAGTTAACACAGTATCTGGTGCGGTGAAAAGAGCCCTAGACTTGGAGTAGAGGACCCAGGTTCACATTCAAGCTCTGTCACTTATGTACCTTGTGGAGAGGCGACTGGTGGATCAGTGGATAGAACATTGGGCCCAGAGTCAAGAACACCTGAGTTCAATCCATCCTCAGGCACTTACTGACTGTGAGACACTGGATAAGTCACTTAACCCTGTTTGCTTCACTTTCCTCCTCTGTAAAATGAGCCAGAGAAGGAAATGGCAAACCACTCCACCATCTTTGCCAAGAAATCCCCAAATGGAGTCACAAAAGGTCTGATGTGACTGAAACGACTGAAAAACAAACCTGGGTTCACACTTGCATCCTATTATTATAACTTGTGTTACTGTGAGCGAGTCCCTTAAACTTTCTGTTCCACATGTTTCCTGTTTTTAAAATGAAGGATTTGGTTTAGATGATCTTTAAGGTCTCTTTCAGGTTTAAATTCTATGAAATTAAAGAATTAGTTTTACAAAAGGGGAGGTTAATCAGAAAAGACTTCATGAGAGCATTGAGTTTTAAAAGGAATTCTGAGTCAAGGAAGATGGTAGCTAAGGCTGAAACTGGCTTTTTATCTCTAGTCTAGTTGCATGAGATCAAATTAAAGAGCAGCTGACTGGCTGCCTTTTATGTTTCCGTGGCTACCCAATTGATGACCTCACTGTCTTCACACAGTGTGTGGTCTGTGCACTTAAATACTATGGCAACAGATAAAGAACATAATTTTTTTCTTTCTATTCCTTAACTAGGGTTACAAAGGAGTACATGCTGTGTTTATATCTTCAGGAACATAAATTGGTATTATTCTGTGAGGGCTTAATAAAACTGGTAGTACAAGTTGACATGAAATCAATGACTTCACAAAGAATTACGAGTGGTAAACAAGGTTTTGTGGAGGATAAGGCTGAAATATTGTGAATGAAATGAAACTTGATAAAAGAAGGGCAGACAGCCTCCTAACACCCAGGGTAACAAAGCTTCACTGGCCTACACGTGGATATTCCTTAATGTTGATACCTCCAGAGAATGTGTCCAAAGGGCTTTGGAACCTGGTTGCCCAAGACAATAGGTTACCCACCATTGGTCCATTATATCCTTAAAGGAGAAAAGCTAATTTTAATGTTTACCCGAGCAAAAAAAAAGTAGGAGGTCAAAATGTTGGAGAAGAAACAAGACTTCTCTGGGGCTCCAGCTTCCACGTCCTCCAATTCATGTAAAAGGTGCCTCTGAAGAAACTACAGAACCCACAAAATGACACAGAGAAGCTAACCTCCCACTGAGGACAGCCTGGCAGGCCAGCTCCCTGCTGGCAAGCACAGCACTCTGGGAGCTGACCCTAGCCCCACCTGAGCTGGAGGTTTTAGCTCCAGGGTGGGCCTGACCAGCCACTGGCTGGAGGGACTTCAGATCACTAGCAGCTGTGGTGGCTTCCAGAATTATCAACACATAGATGCTAAGGGCACAGTTGAGAGGTCAGTGCATTGTAGACTTTGGGATCCAGTAGTTGGGAGTGTGTCAGCTTTTCCCCCTGGGGCAAGAGCAGTTGAGGTGCGCCATGGCTGTGCAGCTGTAGCTACATGTGGCAGCTTTAGCTCCTGGCCTGCAGACTGTAGGGGGACAAAGTGACCAGTCTGGGGGGGTAATCGCTCTTGCTTTAACCTGCTTGGATCTGGATTGTAGTCTAGGGTGAAGGTCCTGGGGTGTGCAACCAGCTTTCCAGAGTGTGTGGAGCCTTCAGAGAAGGCACCCAACTAATACGTTTGGCAGCTGAGAAAACCCCAGTGTTTGGGACAAAGCTTTCCCATCTGGTAGCAGAGTCCTACTGTGGCAAAAAGCCCAAAAGCCAAGTAATTGAGAGGCAACATGAGCAAACAAGGGAAGCAAAGCAAACAGAGCAACCCATCTTTACACTCCTATTTTGGGGACAAAAAGGCTCAAAGCGTGGAACAGGAGGAAGATAGTGAAGTCAGAACTCCTGCACCAAAAGCTTCAAAGAAAAATATGAGCTGGTTACAGGCCATAGAGGACCCTAAGAAGGATTTTGAAAAGCAAATAAGAGAAATGGAGGAAAAATTGGGAAGAGAAATGAGAACAATGCAAGAAAATTATGAAATGAGAGTCAACAACCTGACTGAAGAACATTAACACCTTAAAAAATAGACTAACTCAAATGGCAAAGGAGGCTGAAAAAGGCAACGAGAAGAAGAATGCCTTAAAAAGCTGAATTTGCCAGATGGAAAAAGAATCTCAAAAGCTCACTGAAGAGAATCATTCCTCAGAATTAGATTGGAGCAAATGGAAGCTTTATGAGAAATCAAGATACTAATAAACAGATCCAAACAAATGAAAAAATAGAAGGCAATGTGAAATATCTTATTGGAAAAAAACTACTGACCTGGAAAATAGGTTTAGGAGAGATTATTTAAAAATTACTGGACCACCTGAAAGCCATGATCATAAAAAGAACCTAGAAATCATCCTTCAAGAAATTCTCAGGGGGCAGAGCCAAGATGGCGGAGTAGAAACAGCTTGTCCAAGCCTCTCTGTCCCCAGATTCCCCCCAAACTATGTAAAAGGGGACTCTGAACAACTTCTGGAGCCCCAGCACCCACAGAACGACACAGAGAAGCTGACCTCTCTCTGAGGACAGCCCAGCAGCACTGCAGGAAGGACCAGCGCAGCGGTCTGGGACCTGGCAGCATGCAGAGCACAGGAGCCGAGCCTAGCCCAGGTCCGAGTGAGCCGAGGTTTTAGCCCCAGGGCGGCAGGGCCAGCAGCTGGCTGGAGGAACCCCAGAACACCAGGAGCTGTGGCGACTCCAGAATTATCAACATAGACATGCCTAGGACAAAGTAAGAGGTTAGTGTCCTATGGACTTTGGGACCAGTATTTAGGGAATGCGTCGGCTCCCTCCCCTGGGGGCTAGAAACCGCTGAGGAGACATGCCATTTTGTAGTTTTCAGAGGCACCTCCAGCTCCCAGCCTGCAAATCGTGGGGAGATCCATCGATCAGTCTTGGGGGGTAATCGCTCTTGCTTTAATCTCCCTGGATCTGGATTGTGATCTAGGGTGGAAGTCATGGGTGGGTTTACAGCTTGCCAGAAACGGAAGTTGCCCCCCACACATTCGGGATGAAAATTCCTCTATCTGGCCTTAAAGCCATAGTGTGGCAACAAGCCCCAAAGTCAAGCAATTAAGTAGCAACATGCCAAGGCAAAGGAAACAGAAAAATGCAACCCTAGACTCCTATTTTGAGGGCATAGAGTGGGAAAAGGACTGTGAGGTCAGAAGTCCTGCTCCAAAAGCCCCAGGGGAAAACATGAGCGGGTTGCAGGCCATAGAGGACCTTAAGAAAGACTTTAAAAATCAAATAAGAGAAGTGGAGGAAAAATTGGAAAGAGAAATGAGAAGGATGCAGGAAAAGTATGAAATGAGGGTCAACAGCCTGACTGAGGAAAACAACACCTTAAAAAATAGACTAACTCAAATGGCAAAGGAGGCCCAAAAGGGCAATGAGGAGAAGAATGCCTTAAAAAGTCGAATTTGCCAGATGGAAAAAGAATCTCAAAAGTTCACTGAGGAGATTCATTCCTTCAGAGTTAGACTGGAGCAAATGGAAGCTAATGACTTTATGAGAAATCAAGATGCTGTTAAGCAGATCCAAACAAATGAAAGAATAGAAGGCAATGTGAAATATCTCATGGGAAAAACCACTGACCTGGAAAATAGATCCAGGAGAGACAATTTAAAAATTATTGGACTACCTGAAAGCCATGATCAAAGAAAGAACCTAGAAATCACCCTTCAAGAAATTCTCAAGGAAAACTGCCCTGATGTTTTAGATCCAGAGGGCAAAATAGAGGTTGAAAGAATCCACAGATCACCTCCTGAAAAAGATCCCAAAAAGAAAACTCCCAGGAATATTATAGCCAGGTTCCAGAATCCCCAGATCAAGGAGAAAATACTCCAAGCAGCCAGGAAGAAACAATTTCAATATTGTGGAAACACAATCAGAATAGCCCAGGACCTGGCAGCTTCTACACTGAGGGATCGAAGGGCATGGAATATGATATTCCAGAGGGCAAAAGAACTGGGAATGAACCCAAGGGTCACCTACCCAGCAAAACTGAGTATTTTGTTTCAGGGGAAAATATGGTCATTCAGTGGAATAGAGGACTTTCAAGCATTCTTGAGGAAAAAGCCAGAATTGAATAGAAAATTTGACATCCAGACACAAGAAGGAAGAGATGCCTGAGAAGGTAATCAGGGAAAAGAAATCAAAAGGAACTTATCAAAGTTGAACTATTTACATTCCTATATGGAAAAGCAATAACTGTGACTGATGATATCTTTCTCACTATGAAAATAATGGAAGAAGGGGGTGTGGTCATATGAATACATATGTGAATGTGTGTGTATATGGTTACAGTTATATATGGATAGAGGGCATAGGTTGAATTTGTTGGGAAGGGAGAATACTCAAGGGATGAAATTATGATGTGAGAGAGGAAAGTGGCAAGAGGAGATGGGGAGAGACAGGGTAGGGTAAACTATCCCATGTAGAAGAAGCAAGGGGAAGTGGTTGCAAAGGAGGGGGAGAATAAGGAAGGCTAAAAAGGCAAAACCACATTCACATTGAATTTGGTTCAGGGAGAAAATGACATACATACTAAATGGGATATCTCAACCTGCAGCATGATAGGGGGAAGGGGGATGTGAGGAGGGATGATGGATGAGAGGGCATCCTTGGGGTGAGGGGAAGTTGGAAGTACCCACTATAGAAGAGGGACAGGATCATGTAGGGAATGGACCAGGTGGGGGGTGGGATGAGTGGGAGGGAATTATAAGCAGCCTTGTACAATATATCTACTATGATAATGTTTTGCATAGCTAGACATGTACAACATATACTGAATTACTTATCTCCCAAGAGGGAATGGGTGACAAGGGAGGAAGGAAATGGATCTGAAATTCGAGGTCTTAACATTAAATGTTTCAAATATATATAAATACTATTATTAATACTCTTTTGCTTGTAATAGGGATATAAGATGTGCAGGCATTGGGACACAAAGACTCACCTTCCTCTAATGGAAAAGTCGATGGGGGTATGGGAAAAGGTATTGGAGAGAGCAGATTGGAGGAAGCGATATCTTGTGGGACTACTATTCTGGGAGGTTGGGTAGGGCAATAATGGGGGGAAATGATTGTAACTCAAAATCTGGTGGAAATGAATGATGTAAAACAGAAGTTAATAAAGCATTTGTTTAAAAAAAAAAAGAAATTCTCAGGGAAAATTGCCCTGATGTTTTAGAAGCAGAGGGAAAAATGGAGGTTGAAAGAATCCACCAATCACCTCCTGAAAAAGATCCCCAAAAGAAAACTCCTAGGAATATTATAGCCATGTTCTGAAATTCCCTGATCAAGGAGAGAATATTACAAGCAGCCTGGAAGAAACAATTTGAATATTGTGGAAACACAATCAGTATAACACAGGATCTGGCAGCTTCTACACTGAGGGATTGAAGGCCCTGGAATATTATATTCTGGAGGTCAAAGGACCTGGGATTAAAACCACGAATCACCTACCTAGAAAAACTGAGTATCACATTCCAGGTGAAAATATGGTCATTCAGTGGAATAGAGGACATTCAAGCATTCTTGATGAAAAAACCAGAGTTGAATAGAAAATTTGACATTCAGATACAAGAAGCAAGAGAAGCATGAGAAGGTAAAGAGGGAAAAGAAATCATAAGTTACTTATCAAAGCTGAACTATTCACATTCCTATATGGAAAAATGATAATTGTAACTGATGAAACTTTTCTCAGTATGAAAATAGTTGAAGGGAATAGAAATATATATGTATGTATGCCTATATAGGAGGGTATATGGAAGTATGAATATATATGTGTATGTGTATATGTCTGTGTGTGTGTGTTTGTGTGTGTGTGTGTGTGTGTGTGTGTGTGTGTGTATGTGTGTACAGATATATATATAGATAGAGGGCACAGGACCAGTTTAATGGGAAGGGATGATACTTAAATGGTGAAATTAAGAGGCAAGAGAGGAATATAATGAGAGGAGATGGGGAGAGACAGAGTGGGGTTAAACTATCTCATATAGAAGAGGCAAGAGAAAATGGTTACAATGGAAGGGAAGAACAGGAAGGCAAAAGGGAATGGGGTCATTGAATTTGGCTTAGGGAAGGAATGATATAGACACAAAATATGGTATCTCACCCTACAGGAGAGTAGTGGGGAAGAGGATGAGAGGGGCGGGGATGATGGAAGGGAGGGCAGGAGGGAAGGGGGGGAGGGAAGTTGGAAGTCCTTATTTCTTTTAGTTGTGTCATTGTTTTCCTCCATTATTATAGAAAATTGAGAATTTTTAATACCATCAGTATCATCCTCATGAGAATCCTATCAATTGGGAGATTTGGATGGTCTTGTCCCTTCTAAGGTTTGCATGGGATAAAAGAATTCAGAGTCTGAATCTGAGATCAGAAAAGGTCTTTATTCTTTCTCATGAGGAAGTGCCCTCTGCCCCTGTAGCTCAAATGGTATCTGCCAGGGAGAGAGCAACAGGTAGAAGCAAACAAGTTATATAACCTTCTAATATAGAAACCCAACCCCCCAACTGGCCTCCACTTTCATTGGTGTGGAGGTCAGCCCACAACCTAAGCATAGGAATCTCTTGGAGACAAAGAAAACAGAAACATGTGGGAGTCCAATGCAAGGCCTGGAAGGCAGTTTTATCCTTATTTGGCATATCTTATGCTGAGGTGGCACTGGGGAGGGTCTTCCTTGCTCTAAATCTCAGATTCCTACAAGGTCAGGTGACCTCTAAACTTAGGCCTAGTGGATGCTGAAGCCACTCTAGATTTGATTTTTCAGAATGGGGAAACTTCACTGCAAATTATCCCTCACAGGTTCCCATATGACTCAGCCTTTGGCCTGTTTTCTACCTTGGCTATAACCCTCAATCCTGAAATAAATCAATGCTAAATAACTCATATCTTCTTCTTACCCATTTCCATTGCCTCTAGGTTAGTGTTATTCAACAGATGATCTGTAGTATTTTTTTTAACCAGAATGCAAAGCTTTCACTACCAAAGGTCTTTATTTATTAAAGTTGTATCTAGCTAGGATTGACTCCTATGTTGGGCCTGGTGAGCAGTATTGGTCAATTCTTACTGAATCCCACTTTAGAGTGGTATACTATTCCTTCTATCCTTTGGCTCTTCACTGTCCCATAGGTGTTACTTTCACTATAATTATTACCTTGGCTCTGTCCTTTCTGTCTGTGCTTGGTTTTACTTTCAACCTAGATATGAGAAAAAGAAAAATATGGAAAGAGGATACAGCCAAGACCCACTTCCCATATCAAGCCTACCTCCTTATGAACGGTGCTTTGGAGACCCCAAAATACCAACACATTGGGTCCTGCTGAATGAATTCAACTCCAGTTTTTCTCAGCCAAAGAAAAGTAAAGTTTATTAAAAGTTTGCTTGTATTGGATACAGAGTCTGTGCTAGATAATTCTACGGCCCTCTCACAACACATTGTGTGAGATGGGGTCTTACATACAGAAGGTTGCGGGAGGAATCTAGGGGTGTTCTAGGGGAGGATTTTGGGGAGGGTCTTCAGGAGGAGTTAAATTGGTCAGTGAGTGATTAAGGGTGGGAAGTTGCTGGAGGCTTCTGGAGACTACAGACAATGGCAGGCTAGGCCAGTTCAAGGGTGCATTGTTATTTTGATAGGCTCAGGGTTTGGGCCCTGTCACAATTGTAAGGCTTATGGCCTCAGGCAAATGCCTCATCAAATAGGATGATTTAATCAGAGTTGGTGGTGGGTGGGGGGAGGTGGTTTCCCAGAGCTGCACCTCATCACCATGATGGAAGAAAATTCTGAGAATATAGTGAATCTTTTTTTATTTTTTTAAGGACTAGCCTAATCACAGAGACTGGTTACCTAATAGGAATTTTTTTTTTAAATTATTTTTAGTTTTCAATATTCATTTCCACAAGATTTTGAGTTCCGAATTTTCTCCCCATCTCTCCCCTCCCACCCTAAAATTGAGTGCATTCTGATTACTCCTTCCCCCAGTC
This sequence comes from Gymnobelideus leadbeateri, assembly GCA_011680675.1. NCBI lineage: Eukaryota > Metazoa > Chordata > Mammalia > Diprotodontia > Petauridae > Gymnobelideus > Gymnobelideus leadbeateri. Next base: position 172,850 of record WOXC01011162.1, on the reverse strand, counting down.
TGACCTCCCATCTATCATGACCCCCCCACCTCTTATCCTCTTCCCCCTTATTTTCTTGTAGGGCAAGATAGATTTCTCTACATCATTGCCTGTATATCTTATTTCCCAGTTGCATGTAAAAACTTTTTACTTTTGTTTTTAAAACTTTGAGTTCCAAATTCTCTTCCTTCTTCCCTCCCCACCCACCCGCATTGAGAAGGAAACACTTCCATAATAGCCATGTTGTGAAAAACTATATTTCCCTCCATCCTATCCCACCCCACACTTGATTTTATTTTTTCCTTTGACCCTGTCCCTTTTCAAAATAGTGTTTGCTTCTGACTATTCCCTCTCCCAATCTGCCCTCCATCCTATCATTTCCTCCCCTCTCTATCCTTCCCCCCTAACTTTCCTGTAAGGTAAGATACCCAATTGAGTGTGTATATTATTCCCTCTTTAAGCCAAATCTGATGAGAATAAGGTTCACTCATTCCGTCTCACCTTCCCCCTCTTTCCCTACATTGTGAAACCTATTTTCTTGCCTCTTTTATGTGAGATAATTTACCCCATTCACTCTCCCTTTCTCCTCCCAATATATTCCTCTCTCACCCCTTAATTTTATTTTTAGATACCATGCCTTCATATTGAACTCATGCTGTGCCACCTATCTATCTATCTATCTATCTATCTATCTATCTATCTATCTATCTACCTAGCATACTATTTCCTCCAGCTACCCTAATATCTAGAAAGGGCTCATGAGTCACAAAAATCATCTTTCCATGTAGGAATATAAACAATTGGACTTTAATAAGTCCCTTATGATTTCTCTTTCCTATTTACCTTTTCATTCTGAGTGTTGTATTGAAAAGTGAAATGTGCTATTCAGCTTGTGTCTTTTCAGCAAGAATCCTCTATTTGAAAGACCTCTATTTCACTGAATAGGATGTTTCCCCCTGAAGTATTATGCTCAGTTTTTCTGGGTAGGTGGTTCTTGGCTTTAATCCTAACTCCTCTGACCTCCAGAATAACATTTTCCAAGCCCTTTGATCCCTTAAGGTAGAAGCTGCTAGGTCTTGTGTTATTCTGATGCTATTTCCACAGTACTGGAATTGTTTCTGCAATACTTGCTCCTTGACATGGGAACTCTGGAATTTGGCTACAATATTCCTAGGAGTTTTCCTTTTGGGTTCTCTTTCAAGAATAATAAAAGGATGGTCATTTGGCTGTCTTCTGTAAACCAAAGACAGCTCATGAGGTCCTCTCGACACTTATGTGCCTTTGTAGGAGTAGGTGTTTTTAACAGCTGGCAATCAATTTTAATAGGTTAAGAATTAATGAAAGAATGAATATTATAATGAGAGGTGAGCTTATTCTAATGAGGGGCTGGGGGACTGGACTTTGCTCACTCAGTCTTGGACAAAGGGACTTATCTCTAACCTGACTACCATCTAGGGCAATCTAGACAAAGGGGGCTCTCTTTTACTCACACCTGTATGACTAGACAACAGTGGGCCAGAATTCACCTAAACTAGAATCTCTTTACCTTTTGATCACATCTAAACTTTCCCATCTGGCTAAGTCCCAAAGCCCAAGATTTCATCTCATCATCAGCCCTGCCTTTCAGATAAATTAAGCTTTGAACCTAATCTCCAAATGAGGAAATAGGAAGGGAAAAAATCCTGCATCTCCCCAATATTAACAATTGGTTATTTAATAATAATTTCTCTCAATATTAAATGCATTATGAGAAAATTATGTCTAATTAGCAGTGGATTCCAAAAATGACATAATCTGTGATGCAGTGGACTCCAAAGTGGAGGGCATGCTGCTTCAGAGGCTGTGGCATGACCTGAAGGTATATTTGGATAGGGGACCACTATAGTTTACTGAGTACAAGAACAACATAATTAGACCTGCACTTTAAGAAAATCATTTTGGCAGATTTGTTGATAATTTATTCTTAGAGAGGGGAAAGACAAGGTAATGAGATAAAAAGGAGTAATTCTGATAGTCTAGGCATATATGATAGACAGAACTAGACATACATGAAAGATGCTGGGGGGGTTATTGAGGCGGCAGGTAGCAATAATAAGATGTACCACTAATTGGATGGGTAGAGTGTGGGAAAGTGGAAGCAGGTAGGAACACAGAGGTTACAAACCTATGTGACTAGAACAAGGATGGTGCCTTTCACAGTAATAAAGAATTTTGGAAAGTGGGAATCTTTAAAGAGAAAGATAATGTATCTTTGATGTAATTCATCATATATCCATGCTTGTTTATCCTGTGTAACTCATTCTGACCCACTGAAACTAAAATGGAGCAGTAAGTAAGGCTGTTATTCAGTAGCACTACCTCCAGAGCACAGAGTCCAGTAATTGTCACAGCCCAAAATTATTTAAGTGAGCAGGGTGTGGGCATATTAAGGAAGGGAGAGCAAGGGATAGAATTTTGCATATACAGCTGCTTTAAGTACCTGGATGGTGACTAGATTATAACCATTCTGAGAGTTCAATGCCATAGAAGGCCATTGGTAGGAGGGAGTGGAATAAAGTATTGTTGAGCAATAAATGGTGAAGACAGTGGTGTACTTGTGTTGGCAACAAACCCATGCTAGCTCTAGTAGAGAAGGTGGGATTTAAATTGCCCTTCTACTGCTTCGTTAATCCTTAGAAATATGATTTTTATTCTTTTTAGATGATATCAAACATTTTCAGCTCTTTAAGGTTTGCATAGTGTTTTGCACATATGATCTCATTTGATTCTCATAATAAATCTGTTGGTAGGTACTATTCTCATCTTCTACTTAAACATGAGGAAACTGAAGCTGAAAAAATTTTCCCATAATGATATATCTAGTAAGTTACTGAGGCAAGATTTTAACTCAGGTCTTTATGATCCAAGTTTACAACTTTATTACATATCTGCCAATTCCATCAACTATCCACTAAACAAACCCAGGAAAGAAATACATTGGCTTGTGACATATTTCTCTTCTTAAAGAAACTATCAAAACTACATAAGCATATTTTAGAATCACAGATTAAGAGGGTTCAGAAGGAGCCCAGATATGATCTAAACTGAGTCCCAGAGAAAGTATGTGATTTGACCAAACTTCCACACCTAGTTTTAAAACTAGAGCCACCATGTCTTTAATCAAAATCATCCAATGTACTTTCCATTATGTGATGAAATCTCAGAACGTACTAGAAATATTGGCATCTTTCTAGAGAGATTCTCTATGATACATCCTGCTACCTTTTCTTCATGATCACAAATTTTGGTCATCATCATCATCATCATCATCATCATCATCATCATCAACATATTTTTCTCTCCTTCCTCATTTTCCTTTCCTTTTTCTCTCCTTTTGTCTCTCTGTCATCTGTTGAGTGAAAGAGAAGCTTCTTTGGAGAGTCATTTCCTTTCCTTGTACTTAATATCAATTTGAGTTATTTTGCCCCCTCCCATTCTTGTTCTAAGTTGTGATAGCTTCTGTCCCCTTCAGAATTTATCTTTGTATTGAGAATGATTGTTTCCTTTGTAAAGAAACTTCTTTATATTCCTACCAGTTTCTGTTTTGTCAGCCTCTTTAGTCCTCCTTCCTCCCAAATTATTTCTCTCTATTATACGTATTTAAATGATGGCTGTCTCCTTTCTATTACTTAGCATGGAAAACAAGGATGCTGCATCTGTTTCTATAGTATTACAGGAGAATCAATTGATGAAACAAAAGGACATGGTATCCCTTTAACAGAAAATGCTTTAAATTAATGTTGCATATCAATTTCACAGTGTTTTAGCTACTAAATACAACTAATTAATAAAATTCCAGTATCAAGTGAATGAAGAATATAAGCCTGCTTCTCAAGCGAATGTTTTTAATTGAAAGGAGCAATCTTAATAATCTGACATAAAACTATAGAAAGCAGCCTTCAAAATTGATTACAGCCCACCTCTCCATCTCCCCACATCCCCCATATCTCCCCATGTGGCTCCCCACCCCCACCCCACCAACCTCCGCTCCCGCTGAACGGGGTATTCAACAAAGGCTCTTGTGCGGGCAGTGGGACAGTTGGTTGCCAAGGCTGGAGGGGAGGTGGTGGAGGCCGAGGAGAGCGCTAGCGCTAGCAGAGAACTATTCCTGAGAACAGACATGGAGAGTCGGGAGCTTACCCGGGGGCCCTTCCTGTCCACCAACCTGTGCAGTCTGGAGGATGACCAAAAGCTCTTCAGATGTCCCACAGCTGCTCATCTTGTGACTGGACGGGCAATCCTGCGGACTAGAGGAAAGACAGCCCTGAGAACACTTCGAGAAAGAAAAGAAGGTTCTTCCACTTACCAAGTTTTTCAGTTACCCTGTCAAAGTTCCTGAGAGCCTCTCCCTCTCACCTGACCTTCCTCACCTGGGTGTTTATTACCCCTTATGAAGAAGACTGGCTTCCTAATATGGACATAATATGATTGCATTGGAAATTGTGGTGAAAACAATTATGTTTTGGCAATGGTTTAATTTTTATTGTTATTTTTTCTATTTATTTCCTATTTATTATTATCATATTACATTTATTATATTATAATTATTATTCTATTCTTTCCTATATTTAATTACCTTTATGAATAAACAAGTAGACATTAAAATTGATTAAAATTTAATTAGATTAAAATTTCAAATTTCATTTTATTTCTACATCAAATATGTGTAAATTCATGCTACAATGACAACTTTTTGGAGTTTCAATGGTTCATGGATGTATTCTGGGTTTAGCAGTCTCCAGTGCTATAAAACAATCAAATACATGTGTGTATTTGTATGTATGTTTATATATGTGTGTATATTTATATACACGTGTGTGTGAAAGAATGTTTCAGAACTTAATCTTTGATTGTTTCCATAGCCAATATGGCATAAAGAGGGAACATTATACAATTCTGAAAGTCTTAAAAAACTCTCTTCAACACCATTACCAGATATTTCTGGTGACCTGAGAAGAGGCATTGCTACCTAAGTCCTGACAAAAGTTTTTATGAATTTGAGGTACAGAAGGAAATATAGAACGAATAGGTTTTGGTAACTAAAAAGTTAATTGAATGAAAAAAAAATAAGAACCAGGCACAGACCAGCCTACATTAATTTTATTAGTACAGTATGAATGTACCTGCCACAGAAATCACACTGATACTTCATTGTAGCATGGTGGTTCCCCTGTTTCATATCCACGGGGTATAAGCTCTGTAAAGTGCTACCATTGAAGAAATTATCCAAAAAAGAAGGTTAGGGTTTCTCTGGAGACCCCAAAATACCAACACACCGGGTCCTGCTCAATGAATTCAACTCATCTCAGCCAAAGAAAAGTAAAGTATATTAAAAGTTTTCTTGTATTGGATACAGAGAAAGTCTGTGCTAGAAAATTCTATGGTGCTCTCATACACATGGAGGGTAGATGGGATCTTATATACAGAAAGTTGTGGGAGGAATCTAGGGGTAGTTTATAGGAGGAGTTTGGGGAAGGTCTTCAGGAGAAGTCAGATGAGGTCAATGAGTGATTAAGGGTGGGAACTTGCTGGAGACTACTGGAGCAGAAAAGACAATGGTGGGCTAGGCCAGTTCAAGGGTAGATTGATATTTTGATAGGCTCAAGGGAGGAAGTAGATGGACAATGGAGCACTACCCTAGTAACAGAGGTCTGGGCCCAACCACAATATAAAGCTTATGGCCTCATGCAAATGCCTCATCAAATGGGACAATTCCATCAGAGTTCAAGGTGGGCTTCCCAGAGCCTGCACCTCATCACTCACAACTCTCCTGCTCCAACCAAAGTTGCTTTACTTATTTGTCAGCTTGTTGTTCTTGTCTGGGGAGTGAAAACTTGAAAACTTCTCAGAATTCATCTTAAAAATTGGTAGCTGTTCTGACTGTTGGCTTCACCCTTCTCCCCCCCCCCCCCCCTTTGCTTCTGCTGTCAATCAGCAGCAAGCCCTTTCCGGATAGTTGGCCACACTCTTATCAGCATTAGGCCCTTTAGGTTTTTTCCTACATCCAACCTAGCTGGCCATTTTAGTCCCTCCCTTCTTCACTTTGGCATTTGACAAATAAGGATAGGTACATTTGAATTGGCCATTCCCCATTTCCCTGTTCTTTGTAAGCCCACCTCCCAGCCACTGAGGGATAGTAGTGGGCTTCTCTGTTATTTGCCACTGGGGAAGATTTTCTGGAGGAGACTTGAGTCCACCTCTCAGCCAATGGGATAAGGGACAGCCTGGGGGGAAGTTGGGGGGGGGCAGGGGGTTTGACTGTCCAGTATAATAAGGGTATAAATGCTTGTTCTGCCTTTTGTTACTCACCTCTTTCTCATGACCAGTCATGGGGAAGACTGCCCTCTTCTCCCTGGGGAAGAGAATAAAATTCCTATTCTTATCCCAAGAAATCTCTGTCTTCTTGATTAAATTTTGGATGGGGTTTTTCATCCCAAACATTCTTCTTGAGTTGTTTCCATTGTGTCTGACTTTTCATGACCTCATTTGGAGTTATCTTGGGAAAGATAAGGGAGTGGTTTGCCATTTTATTCCCTCCTCCCCCCGCCCCAAGCTCATTTTAAAGATCAGGAAACTGAGGCAGACTTACCTAGGGTCCCACAGCTAATAAGAGTCTGAGGCTAATTTGAACTCAAAAAGATAAGTCCTTCTGACTCCAGACCCAGCACTCTATCTACTATACCACCTGACTGCTGAATGTGACAGAGAGTACAAAACTCTTTGCTGGGTGTTCCTGGAATGCAAAGATTAGTAACACATGGACTCTACCTTCAAGTAGTTTACAATCTAGTAAGTCCAGATCTCATTTTCTTTCTTTGCTCTGGGGAGTTGTAAAACTTGAGTAAGTAATTCTCTTATCTCTAGCTATAAACCCCTAGCTGGGAAACCGGTATCAATGGTTACATATCATGGTTGTAAAATCTCTCTCTGTCACTCTTTCATAGTCTTTCTCTGTCTTCTTACTTCCCTCTTTCCATTCTTCCTTCTCTTCCTCCCAGATGTTCTTATTGTCTTTTTCAGCTGTAATGCACAATAATTTAAGTAACAGAGGTATCTTTAAAAAAAATTGATGGGTGATAAGGTGAATAATATGGTAAATAAATTTTAAAGTAAAGAGATGTGTTTTAGTGACAAAGTCATCTTCCAGGTGAAGGAAGAGAAAGGAAAAGAATGGAAGTGAGTGAGTGATCACTACATATTATAATATTCTGGGTGAGCTAAGGAAAACCAGAATCCTCCTAGACATGTCTTGTGGCCCCACATATTTTTTAAAGAATGTTTTTAATTTATTTTTTTCTCAATTACATGTGATATATATATATATATATATATACATATATAATATGTGATATATAATGTATGTATATATATATTGCTTTTTGGAGGGGCAATTGGAGTTAAGTGACTTGCCCAAGGTCACACAGCTAGTTTTTGTGTTAAGTGTCTGAGGCCATATTTGAACTCAGGTCCTCCTTACTCCAGGGCTGGTGCTTTATTCACTGTGCTACCTAGCCACCCCATATAAAAATATTTTTAACATTGATTTTATAATTTTTACATTCCAAATTCCTTCCCTTCCTCCCCTCCACTGTCCTTGAGAAGGTAAGCATTTTGATATAGATTATAGATATGCTGTCATGCAAAACATATTTCCATATTAGCCATGTTGCAAGAGAACACAGATATGAAAGAAAGTTAGAAAGAAAGAAAGGAAAAAAGATAACAAGAAAAATAAAGTAAAAAAGTATACTTCTATCTGCAATCAGACTCCATTGGTTCTTTCTTTGAAGGTGGATAGCATTTTTCATTGTACGTCCTTTGGAATTCTCTTATATTATTGTATTGCTGAGAATAGGTATGTCATTCATAGTTGATCATCATACAATATTGCTGTTACTGTATACAGTGTTATCCTGGTTCTGCTCACTTCATTTTTCATCAGTTCACATATCTTCCCAGGTTTTTCTGAAAGCATTCTGCTCATTATTTCTTATAGCATAACAGTATCCTATTCCAATCATATACCACAACTTGTTGGACATCTCCAACTGATGGCCGTTCCTTCAATTTTCAATTCTTTGTCACCTCTCAAAGTGCTGCTGTGAGTATTTTTGTTCATATAAGTCCTTTTCCTTTGATCTCTCTGGGATACTTACTGGTATTGCTGGATCAAAGGGTATAGACAGTTTTATAGTCTTTGATAGTGACTTCATCAATACAGTACCATTTCCACTTCTATGAAACTGAGTTGCATTGACTTCTTTTCTCCTCATGACCAATTCTATTGCTTAACAGGGGTGCTCTCCTAAGTTGCCTCATTTTTTTTGGAGAGGTAATTGGGGTTAAGTAACTCCTCCAAGGTCAAGTGTCAGAGATGAAATTTGAACTCAGGTCCTCTTGACTCCAGGGCTCTATCTACTGTACCACCTAGCTGCCCCAAGTTGCCTCATCTTTGTTGAATTCTTCCCCTTTTTTCTCTTAGATTTGGATGACTAGATGTCAGTCAAGGTCTGGCTCAGATTGTAGCAAGTCACCCCACTTTCTTAGTCTATTGGAGGAAGGAAACTCTGGTTTCTACTTCTCAACAGCTGATCATCTCTAATGAATGCTATATTCATGAAAAAAGAGAAAAACTGATTCAACAGACAAGGTGAATTACATGTAATCTAAACAAAGGGAACAGAACCTAAGTCTCAAGAAATTTCATGGGGCCCACACTCGTTGGGGGAAGGTGACTTGCTTTTTTTGTCTTCGATCATGCAATGTCTCACAGATCTGCTAATAATTAGACATCTACCAGCACGTGGTGGAAGATATTTGCTCTTTAGTACTGACATTCATTTTAATTTTTATAATCTTGTTCTTAAATAAAGATCTCTCTTACCTTTTCTATTTATTCCTTTGAATAGTACAATGTCTGGCACATAATAAGTATTATATAAATACTAGCCCTCTTTATTATTGTTATTCAGTCATTTCAGTTATATTGGACTCATTTTGGCATTTCTTGGCAAAAATGTTTGTCGTTCCCTTCTCCAATTCATTGTACAGATGAAGAAGGGTAAAGTGACTTGCCCAGGGTTACACAGCTAATAAGGGTCTGAGGTCAAATTTAAACCCAGGTTTTTCTGACTCCAGGGCCAGCATTCTATCACTGAGCCACCTATCTGCCTGCATTGTTAATACTATTATTATTAACTAATTAAGTCAGCCTTTCTCAAAATTTTTTTGGTCATCTCAGGACATCTTTATACTCTTTAAAATAATTGTGAACTCCTAACATCTTTTATGTGTGTTAGATATATGAATATTTAGTATGTTAGAAATTAAAATATTTTGATCTCATGGGGACTCTGAAAAGGTCTTGGAGACCCCCAGTGGTCCCCAGACCACACTTTGGGGACCACTGAACTGTTACAGATGGTTGCAATCTGTAGTAGTAAAAATATTCCAACACCAGGATCTCCCTATATTGACTCATAGATGCTGTCGATATTTGGAACTAGGCTGACATGAAAATGATGGACCTATTAGAAGGGAAAAGGAAATCACAAGCATATTCAACCAAAAGGGAGAATGTTTAAAATGGAAAATGGATCACTTGTCTAGCTGTGCATTGATGTTGACAATTGGGGAGGAGATTTCTAGATTAATTATGAATCTGCTATAGTAGATAGAGTCAGTAGGAGTCAGTAGGACCTGTGTTCAAATCCGACCTCAGACACTTACTAGCTATGTGACCCTAGGCTAGCCACTTATTCCTGTTTGCCTCAGTTTCCTCAGTTGAAGAATGGGTTGGAGAAGGAAATGGCAAACCACTCCAGTTTCTCTGCCAAGAAAACACCATGGGCAGTATTCATACATGGTGGTCCATGGGATCACAAAGAGTCACATGTGACTGAATAAGGATAATGTGGTAGGCCCTGTGTTAAACACTATGGACACAGAGAAAGGTATAAGACAGGCCCTGCCCTCAAGAAGCTCACAATTAAATAGGGAAGATAATACATTAAAAAAAAATGAAAAGGGGTAAGGAAAGTTACTCAGTAATGGTACATGATGAAGTCCTTCAGCTGGGATGGGAAATGATCTGAGGAGGCACGAGATTCTGAATTGATTTTATCTTGTACAGTTAGTTCCAGGAGATAATGGATTATGTAATATAGGAAAGTGGTCAAATGGGAAATGATGAGTTCCTGGTTGCCATCATTAAATGTGGAGAATCTGGGAGGAGGTCTCCAATATTGATCCTGCAACCTCTCTAATCAAAGTGGGGATGGGCCCCAGGGACCCTAAGTCTACATGCTTCCAATCACTCAGCAGAGAGAGCTTCCACATGGCAGCTCTTTTTACTAATGGGTCCAACCTCCCAGCCCCCACCCCCCCCCCAAAAAAAAAACACCTCAAGGGAAATGACATTTCAGTCTTTTTCTTTTTCCGTGAAGACCAGCTTCAGGGGAATCCTTACTGGAACATCTGCTTTCCTCCCAGTCTCTCTTACCTCCCCAGGCTGCTTCTACACTGCCATCTGCTTGGGAAAACTTCTCCTTGACACTACCTTTATTAGCTGTCTCTTCCATATTCAAAACTTGTTCAGCTTTTCTTCTAGGACCCGCCAGTTAATATGTATGTGGCAAAAAATGTTGCCGATGAGGGAACAGAGTAATATTAAGGCCCCAGGCATTTGTTTAAAGGTCCAGGAAAAGGATAAAGCTGATGCTTTTATTCTGTATATAGATGGATGATTAGGTACTTGGAGTCAATAGACTGATCCGATGAGTCAGGACTGTCCTGAAACATCCCAAATATGTGAGAATCCACATACAAGTTGTCCCACAAGTCTTAATGCAGTTCAAAATCTAAAAACTACCCTAAGACTTTTGGGACACCTTGTAATAATAATAGTATTTTGTAATAATAAATATATAAATGTATAATAATAAATAATAATTAATTGTGTAATAAGAATTACATTTTATAATAATTTATTTATTATATTTATACAACATTAATTATATTAATTGTACCTAATTGAATTAAAATTGATAGTAATACTAATAAAATAATATTTATAAGTGCTTTATAATTATTATCTCTTTTGATCCTCACGACTTTGGGAAATAAGTACTATTAAGTATCCCTATTTTACAGATAGGGAAACTGAGGCAAAGAGTAATTTTTTTTTTTTTTTAAGTAACTGGTTAAGTAACTTACTTAGAGTCACACAGCTAATAACTGTCTGAGGTCAAATTTAAGCTTAGGTCTTCTTGACTCCAGGCCCCACACTCTGTGCATTATGGTGCCACCTAGCTCCAGTATTTTTGAAAAGACAAAATGGGCAAAGATAATTTGATATTCCTTAGCAAGCCATTCCAATGTTTAGCAACCTTACAGTCAATAAACCATAGGTCACCAAATAAGGGATGGAAGGAATCTTAGAGGTCATCCAGTTTAACGTCCTCATTTTACAGGATCCTTTTCTTCTGATTCAAATCAAGTTACTTGTCTAAAATAATGTTAGGCATCCTCAAGCATTTGAAAAGCTATCATGTGGAATCAATCAATCAGTCAATAAGCATTTATTAGCTATCTGTTGTATTCTAGGTACTAAGTGTTGGAGATATGAAAAAGATAAAGCCGTACTTGACCTCAAGGAGCTGATCTTGTGTTAGGAGTGACAATGCCCATACAAGATATATACATGACAGATGAGGGGTCATTTCTGAGGTGAAAGGACTAGTAAGTGGGGTGGAAGGAGAAGGCTCCTACAAAAGATGAGCTCTGATCTAAGGCTTCAGAAACAGGGGTGAGGAGGGAGACCATTCCATGCATGGGTACAGCCCACGCAATGCCAAGAGTTGGGATGTTGAGAAACACCAAGGAAGCTACTGTAGCTAGACTGAGGAGTTTGTGCAAGAGAATCTGACACCATTTGCTCTGCTTCAAAGAGGGAAGGAGTAGGAATAAGGGTGGAAGTTAGGAGGAGTTGTATTGAAGCCTGATATAAGAAAAATTCTAATGATTAGAATGAGCTACTTTGGTAGGTTATGGTTGTCCCTCATTAGGAATAAGCAAAGTATGGTTGATCACCTACTTGGCATGTGCTGGCACATAATAGTAGTTACTTAACAAATAGTGATTAACTATGCTGTAAAGGGAGTTCTTTTTCAGGTAGACTAGATGTCCTTGTGGTCATTCCAGCATGAAAATTTTATGATTCTGTTCTCCAATAGTCTTGTGTGTGTGTGTGTGTGTCTTCTCTCTCTCCATAAAAAACTGCAAGGTCCATGAAGACACGTGGCACATTTGCTCCTTCAGTCCTCATTTAATTGAATATATTTGCCTTTTGACTGCACTGCACTATTATATTGTGAAAAAATCAATATAGATGGATCCCTACCTATGATGACCTTGTTATCTGAAGTACTGGAAGGGCCTCATGATAAAACAATCCGCGGATGGTACCATCTTCTGGCTATACATTCTCAATTCTTCTAATTAGGTAGATTTTTACTATTTGCCAAATCAATTGAAATGGGCTTTATTAAGACAATTGGCTAAAATGTTTGAAGGAGAAAGAAAAAAATGCTGAAGGCGACATGGAAAAACTGGGAGACTAATTCGTTGTTGGTAGAATTGTAAAGTGATCCAACTAATTTGGAGAACAATTTGGAATTATGCCCAAAGAGTTATTCAACTTTCTATACCCTTTGACCCAGCAATATCACTACTAGGTCTATTTCCCAAGATGATTAGAGAAGACGAAAAATAATCTATATGTTCTGAAATATTTATAACAGCTCTCTTTGTGGTGGCAAAGAACTAGAAATTTCAAGGATGTCTATCAATTGGGGAATGGCTGAAAAGGTTGTGGTATAGAATTGTGATGGAATACAAAGAGCTTTAAGAAATGATGAGCTTAATGAGCTTGGAAAAACATGGATTGACTTGCATGAAATAACAAAGAACAAAATGTATACAGCAACAGTAATATTGTTTTAAGAAGACTTTGAGCAAATAAGTAATTTTGACTATTATAAACACCAAAATTAACTACAAAGGACATGTGAAGGAAAATGCTATCTACATCCAGAGAAAGACCTGACAAATAGGAGTGTGTATAGAATGATTTTGTGTATATATATATATATGTGTGTGTGTGTGTGTGTGTACACATATGTGTGTAAATATATGTATATAAGTGTGTGTATACACACCTACACACACACACACACACACATATATATATACACACATATATATGTCTACACACATTTTTGTGTCTAATTTTGTAGCCATCTCTGGGGAGGTGGAAGAAAAAAACAGGAAAAAAAATCAATTTACATGATAACTTTATTATATATTTAAAAGTTGTGCAAAACAGATTTGTAGTTTCATGTACAATCATCTTTTTAAAAGATCATACTATGTTATGAAAATGCTTCTTTTATTCCATTAATTAAAAATAAAATAAATACAAAATAAAAAAAAGGCAATAGCAGAGCTTTTATAGTAGAAGGTGCTGCTCCATTTTTATATGAACTGAAAAGGGCAGATAATGGAAACAGAGGAAAACAGCTTGAGGAGGAACATAGGCTGTGTTCTGAGAACAAATGAAAGAAAAGTTGCCCCTCAGATAAAAATTTTGCAGAACCTAAGACAGAATAGTAGCTCAGAAGCAAATGTATTAACTGAAAGTTAGAGATGTCTGCAGTGCATTCTCATTACTTAATTTGAATTTCAACATTTTTAAGACCTTGGAGTTTATTGCTGGGAAACTCTGAATGGGAGAATTGTTTGGGGATTTTAGAATTATGGCATGTGGTATATTTGTGTCATATCGCCAAGGTTACCTCTACTTTAACTGCAAAATCTAATGGTCTTTTCCAAAATCTAATTTTTCTTGAACTTTATTTGACTTTGACGGTGTCATCCCCTTTTCCTGGATACTCCTTCCTATAAAAGTTTTTGACACTATTCACTACTGCTCTTTCTCAGTTTTCTTTGCTCTATCTTTATCCAGGTCACACCTATTAAATGTGGGTGTTCCCCAAGGGTTTGTCCTGGGCCCTCTTCTTTTCTTTCTCTATAATATCTCACTTGGTGATCTCATTAATGAATCTCAAAACCTTCAAATATCATCTCTATGCACATAACTCTCTCTCTCTCTCTCTCTCTCTCTCTCTCTCTCTCTCTCTCTCTCTCTCTCTCTCTCTCTCTCTCCTCTCTCTCTCTTTGCTCAGTCTCTACCCGCCCCCCCCATTCTGACTAGAGTCTCTTCTCTATAACTACCTTCTATTTACACTGTATTTTTCTTATATGTATGATTTTAATGTTGTCTCCACCATTAGTATGTGACCTCCTTAAGGGAAAAGATCACCTATTTTAGCTTTTTTGTAACCCTACTGCTTAGCTTAGTGCCTTAGTGCCTTAGTGCCAATAAATTCTGTTCCTGACAATATCTGGTATAAATACAGATTTGGGTTTTTTTTTTTTAAACAAATACTTTATTAACTTCTGTTTTACATCATTCATTTCCGCCAGATTTTGAGTTACAATCATTTTCCCCCCATTATTCCCCTACCCAACCTCCCAGAATAGCAGTCCCACAAGATATCGCTTCCTCCAATCTGCTCTCTCCCATACCTTCTCCCATACCCCCATCGACTTTTCCATTAGAGGAAGATGAATCTTTGTGTCCCAATGCCTGCACATCTTATCTCCCAATTATAGGCAAAAGAGTATTAATAATAGTATTTATATATATTTGAAACATTTAATGTTACGACCTTGAATTTCAGATCCATTTCCTTCCTCCCTTGTCACCCATTCCTTCTTGGGATATAAGTAATTCAGTATATGTTGTACATGTCTAGCTATGCAAAACATTATCATAGTAGATATATTGTGCAAGGCTGCTTATAATTCCCTCCCACTCATCCCACCCCCCACCTGGTCCATTCCCTACATGATCATGTCCCTCTTCTATAGTGGGTACTTCCAACCTCCCCTCACCCCAAGGATGCCCTCCCATCCATCATCTCTCCTCTCATCCCCCTTCCCCCTATCCTGCTGCAGGTTGAGATATCCCATTTAGTATGTATGTCATTTTCTCCCTGAACCAAATTCAATGTGAATGTGGTTTTGCCTTTTTAGCCTTCCTTATTCTCCCCCTCCTTTGCACCCACTTCCCTACATGAGATAGTTTACCCTACCATGTCTCTCCCCATCTCCTCTTGCCACTTTCCTCTCTCACCTCATAATTTCATCCCTTGAGTACTCTCCCTTCCCAACAAAATCAACCTATGCCCTCTATCCATATATAACTGTAACCATATACACACACATTCACATATGTATTCGTGTGACCACACCCCCTTCTTCCATTATTTTCATAGTGAGAAAGATATCATCAGTCACAGATATTGCTTTTCCATATAGGAATGTAAATAGTTCAGCTTTGATAAGTTCCTTTTGATTTCTTTTCCCTGATTACCTTCTCAGGCATTTCTTACTTCTTGTGTCTGGATGTCAAATTTTCTATTCAACTCTGGTTTTTTCCTCAAGAATGCTTGGAAGTCCTCTATTCCACTGAATGACCATATTTTCCCCTGAAACAAAATACTCAGTTTTGCTGGGTAGGTGACCCTTGGGTTCATTCTCAGTTCTTTTGCCCTCTGGAATATCATATTCCATGCCCTTCGATCCCTCAGTGTAGAAGCTGCCAGGTCCTGGGCTATTCTGATTGTGTTTCCACAATATTGAAATCGTTTCTTCCTGGCTGCTTGTAGTATTTTCTCCTTGATCTGGGGATTCTGGAACCTGGCTATAATATTTCTGGGAGTTTTCTTTTTGGGATCTTTTTCAGGAGGTGATTGGTGGTTTCTTTCAACCTCTATTTTGCCCTCTGGATCTAAAACATCAGGGCAGTTTTCCTTGAGAATTTCTTGAAAGGTGATTTCTAGGTTCTTTCCTTGATCATGGCTTTCAGGTAGTCCAATAATTTTTAAATTGTCTCTCTTGGATCTATTTTCCAGGTCAGTGGTTTTTCCCATGAGATATTTCACATTGCCTTCTACTCTTTCATTTGTTTGGATCTGCTTAAGAGCATCTTGATTTCTCATAAAGTCATTAGCTTCCATTTGCTCCAGTCTAACTCTGAAGGAATGAATCTCCTCAGTGAACTTTTGAGATTCTTTTTCATCTGGCAAATTCGACTTTTTAAGGCATTCTTCTCCTCATTGCCCTTTTGGGCCTCCTTTGCCATTTGAGCTAGTCTATTTTTTAAGGTGTTGTTTTCCTCAGTCAGGCTGTTGACCCTCATTTCATACTTTTCCTGCATCCTTCTCATTTCTTTCTAATTTTTCCTCCACTTCTCTTATTTGATTTTTAAAGTCCTTCTTAAGGTCCTCTATGGCCTGCAACCCGCTCATGTTTTCCCCTGGGGCTTTTGGAGCAGGACTTCTGACCTCACAGTCCTTTTCCCGCTCTATGCCCCCAAAATAGGAGTCTAGGGTTGCATTTTTCTGTTTCCTTTGCCTTGGCATGTTGCCACTTAATTACTTGACTTTTGGGCTTGTTGCCACACTATGGCTTTAAGGCCAGCTAGAGGAATTTTCGTCCCGAACGTGTGGGGGGCAACTTCCGTTTCTGGCAAGCTATAAACCCACCCACAACTTCCACCCTAGATCACAATCCAGATCCAGGAGGTTAAAGCAAGAGCGATTACCCCCCAAGACTGATCGCTGGATCTCCCCACGATTTGTAGGCTGGGAGCCGGAAATGCCTCTGAAAACTACACAGTGGCGTGTCTCCTCAGCAGCTTCTAGCCCCCAGGGGAGGGAGCTGACGCATTCCCCAAATACAGGTCCCAAAGTCCATAGGACACTAACCTCTTACTTTGTCCTAGGCAAGTCTATGTTGATAATTCTGGTGTCTCCACAGTTCCTGGTGTTCTGGGGTTCCTCCAGCTGGCTGCTGGCCCTGCCGCCCTGGGGCTAAAACCTCGGCTCACGTGGACCTGGGCTCGGCTCGGCTCCTGCGCTCTGCCGGCTCCCAGACCACTGCGCTGGTCCTTCCTGCAGGGTGCTGGGCTGTCCTCAGCGGGAGGTTAGCTTCTCTGTTTCGTTCTGTGGGTGCTGGGGCTCCAGAAGATTTTCAGAGTCCTTTTTTACATAGTTTGTGGAGAATCTGGGGGCAGAGAGGCTTGGACGAGCTGTTTCTCCTCCGCCATCTTGGCTCCGCCCCCAGATTTGGGTTTTTTTAGCCCAAGTTTGAGATAGATCACTAATCACAAGGAAATCCTGATTTAAGGGATTATTAGATTGGGAGTTAGCAAACAGAAAATGTGAGTAGAGAAGGAGACCAGAGAAGCCAGCAAAGGAATCCAAGAACCTGAAGCAAGAACACAGAGATCTACAGAGAGGAGGATCTGAGAAGCCAAGAGGCTCACAGTAGCTCAGACCAGGTGAATACATATAGGCACACTCTGCAGTTGTGAGTTGTCCCAGTAATATGAGGTCTGTCACTAAGGTGTTTATTGCTAGGTTTCTGCCTGACTCCCACCCATAGACATTGTGTACATTGGTGGCACAGCATGTCTAAGATTTGTGAATAGTCTCTTATGTTTTAATTTCTCTGCTTTTGCTTTATATTAGTCAATGTGTTATGTATTACTTGTGCATTCCTGTTTAGTAAATGTTTCATTTTTAAGAGTTAATGATGTCATTGTGCCTCCTCTACTCACATTTTGTTTTTGCTAATTCCCAACATAATAATCCCTTAAATCAGGATAGATTTAGATATGAGAGCTGGAAGAGATGTCAGTGGCTGTTTTTACCAACCCCCTAATTTTGTAGATGAAGAAACTGAGGCAAGAAAGAAACTTGTAGAGTTGTAAAATTTTGGAGTTGGATCCTTAGACTCAGTTCTTGAGGAAGCAGAAATCCAGGATAAGTAGATGACTTGTCTAATGCATGACTGAATTGGAAAACTTACTAACACTGTCATAACCGGCAAGTCCCTTAATCTTCCCTAGCCTGCCTCCCGATCCATAAAATTGTGATAAGAAGCACAGAATGAGACAATGTAAAGAATTTGTTCAATTTAAAGCATATAAATACCAGCTATTGTTACTAGTATTATTAGAATCCGATTTTCCTGACCCATTCTTTGCACTGTACCAATGGTGTCAAATTCATATAGAAGGTCCTTATGGTACCTATCAAAATTGGTCATTGAGCAGTGTTGCTATGATTTTATACAATGTTCCCCTGATTCTTCTTACTTCACTCAGCATCAGTTCATGCAAGTCTTTCCAGGTTTTTCTGAAATGTGCCTGCTCATCATTTCTTTCTTTCTTTCTTTCTTTCTTTCTTTCTTTCTTTCTTTCTTTCTTTCTTTCTTTCTTTCTTTCTTTCTTTCTTTTTTAAAGCAATTGGGGTTAAGTAACTTGCTCAAGGTTACACAGCTAGTCATTATTTATGTGTGGGTGCTCATTTTCTGAGGCCGGATTTGATTTCAGGTCATCCCAACTCCGAGGCCGGCACTCTTACTCACTGTGCCACCTAGCCGCCCCTTTAGGGCAATTGGGGTTAAGTAACTTGCCCAAGGTTACACAGCTAGGTTTTTGTTTGTGTGGATTAAGTGTCTGAGGCCGGCTCCGAACTCAGGTCCTTCTGACTCCCGGGCCGGCGCTCTATTCACTGCGCTACCTAGTGGCCCCATGCTCATCATTTCTTATGGAACAATAATATTCCATTACATTCATATACCACAATTTGTTCAGTCCTTCCCCAATTGATGGGCAACACCTCAATTTCCAATTCTTTGCCACTACATAAAGAGCTGTTATAAATATTTTTGTACATGTGGCTCCTTTTCCTTTTCTATGATCACTTTGGGATATATAGATGTAGTAGTGGTATTGCTGGATCAAAGGGTATGCATACTTTTATAGCCTTTGGGCATAATTCCAAATTGTTCTCTAGAATGGTTGGATCAGTTCACAACTCTACCAACAAGGCATTAGTGTCACAATTTTCCCACATCTTCTCCAACATTTATCATTTTCCCATTTTTGTCATGTTAGCCAATCTGATAGATGTGATGTAGTACCTCAGGAACTGTTCTCTTTTTATATGTATATTCCTAGTGCTTGACATAGTTCTGGGTAATAATAAAGCACTTAATAAATTCTAGTAAGAAGAGATGATTGAAAAACAAATAAACAAAACACAACCTACAGGTTCAAAGAGACATTAAAAAAACAGTGCTCATTGAAAATTGCCAATTTAGAAACACTTAAATCCTTTTCTCCTTTTTTTCTCCTTGTTTTCGAAACATTCCTCAACAGTTCATTGAATAAGTGTGTATGAAGCACCTACTAGGCAAAGTAGATAGAGAAATAGACCTAGAATCAGGAAGGCCTGAGTTCAAATCTAGCCTCAGACTCTTACTAGTTGTGACTCAGCTTTTTTCTGCTTTATTTTTCTCATCTATAAAAAGAAGATAATAAGAGCAACAATCTCAGGGTTGTTATGAGGACAAAATGGAATAATATATGTAAAACACTTTGCAAACTTTAAAATGATATTACTATTATGTACCAGGCTAGGGGCTAGGTGCTGGGGATACACATACAAAGAATGAAATATCTCATTTCAAAGAGCTTACATCTTATCAAAAATCTATTTCAGGGCATTGGCAAAATGAAGACAAAAGTGGAGAGATCCTTAGGTAGAAATAATAAAGGTCATAATTGATTAAGAAATATAGCTCCTAACCTTTACTTTCTCTGCTTCAGGGTGGCTCAATCTTTGTTTTATGGTATCTCCGGTGAGATCTGGCTTTGTTGCCATTTTATGAGGTTGTTTTTAAGTGGAGCTGAAAGAAGTTACTTGAAGCTCCTATTTATTCATTTGGCCATTCCACCAAGGAGAAGCCGTTTAATAAATGTTTCTAACATAAAGGTTAAAAAAAATCAATCTCTCATGCTAAAAGATTAAAAATCAATGTCATTAGATGGGAAAGCATAACAGTCACATCCCTTTAAATAAAGTAGGAAAGATTTTTTTCAAGCTTGTTTCTCCTACCTCTTGTCTTTATGTTAGATTAGAAGTTCATGAAGTCAGAACAGATGGATTAGGTATTGAAATAGGCTGATTACTTTATTTCTACAACTCTCTAATTATTTTAATTTCAGTTTTCTTTTTTGACTGGTCATATAGTTTTTTTTTTTTTTGCAACTTATGGAAATATACTGCTTAGAAAAGTATTTTATTATCATAAATATAATATAATAAAAATAATGTTATGAATATAACTATTATAAATATAATATAATACATATTATGTATGTAGATAAAAAGGAACCATATATAACACAATACTTATTTCTATCATTTACAAATGATAATGTATAATAAATCATAATATAACACTAATAAAATATAATATTATTGTAATAAAATAATATTATATTAGACATATGAAAATAGTGACTAATATATATTTCTCTAGGCTAATCAAAGAAGGTAGATTGTTACATAGTGTATCACATATAAATTAGAATTAATAAAGTCTGTGCAGGCAACAAGTTAGAAACTGACTCTTATTTGAGATATAGACATATATTTTCAGCTGAATGCAGGACATTAGCACACAGGCTGCTAGCCTGGCACCACTATGTGGAGGCCATAGGGGCTGGAGACATTCCCAATCCCTGTCCTTTACCTGTCCTCAAGCTTCGCTGTGGGCTCATTACTCTAGGGCTGCCTGTCTCCACAATGGGGGAGCTAGATTACCCAGTGTTCCAATTCTATTCCTGCCTCAGGGTCCTGAGGAATGATTCTATTTTGGGCTCTGATATAAGGAATCCTCCCTAGTGGGTGGAGAAGAAGTAAATAATGTACCCAGAATATAAACATGAATCAAATATTGAACAGGGAGTTCTATTATCCCACACAGAAAGGGGAATGCTGAACAATAAATAATCCTAGAATGACTATGATCAGTTGACAGGCCAATATGCAGGCTTCATGGGAAGATTTTTGTCAATTGAATCAAAACAAACATTTATTAAGCATTTGCTATGTGCCAAGCACTGTGCTAAGCTCTGAAAATTCAAGTATGAGCCAACACAAAAAATCATGCCTTCTAATGGGAGAGACAAGTCAATATATAGGTACGTACGTATTGTGACAGAGTATGTGAAAGCATTCTGAAAGGAGGAAGGCATTACCAGTTAGGGGGTGAGGGTAAACCAGGAAAGACTTCTTTTGGTAGGTGAGATTTGAGCTGAATATTGAAGCCTGGGATTACAAGGTGAGGGGATAGAGAATTCGAGACGTGGGAAACAGTCATAAGACAAGAGATGAAGTGTAGTGTTTCAGCAGATGCAAGTAGACCCATGTTGCTGGGTGGCATTTTACACTTCACCTTCTATACTAACTTGGCCGTTTTTGTTTTCCCACGTGGGTTCTCTTTCTAGTCTTCTCATTCCTTCTCAGTAATCTTGTTTGTATCACAACTTTAATAGTATCTGACATGTCACTGTTCCAGTGCTCAGGAAGGGGAAAGATTCCAGCTGCCATTTGAGATCTCACAAGGCTCTGTGCCAAGGAGCAAAAAAGGGAAAATAGTAGACGATCCCATCCCAGACACAGGCTGGTCCAGGAGGCCAGGAGCTCATAGCTAGTAGTCCAGTTGAGGGAAGGACTGACCCTCTGGAACTCAAAGAACCATTCCTGCACTTTGAGGCAGGTAGGAAGGAGAGGTCTGAGGGGTAGGGCCTGATGTTTTAGTATATCCAGAGTTCTAGCTTGGTAGCCAAATAATAGTGCCATTAAATCTGATGGGAGGCCACCAGAGGATATCAGAGCCTGTGCTGAAGTGTTGGGGAGAGACAAGGGCCCCTCCATCTGACATGCACAAGGTAGTACCCCCTAGGATGTCTTCATATGGGTCACTTATTATCATACCAAACTCAGTATGTCTGAAAGCAAGCTGACTATCTTTCCTTTTCCACCTGCTTTTTTTTTTTTTTCTGATTTCCTAATTTCTGTCCGTGGCACTTCTGTTACCATTCACATCCTCTCATATCCCAAACTTTTGGGTTGTATGACTTTTAAATACTCTCACCTCACAATTACATATTTCCAACATACAATTGGCCTCTACTAGAGGAGAAAGTAGAAGGGTTTGAAGGAGAGTGACTTGGTATATGTCTTTATTCTCCAGAGAACTGGGAAAGATGAAGTGTCCCTTGAAAGAATGGAAGAGTTATATCTTTTCTTTTTTTTTTTTTAAAGCAATTGGGGTTAAGTAACTTGCTCAAGGTTACACGACTAGTCATTATTTATGTGTGGGTGCTCATTTTCTGAGGTCGGATTTGATCTCGGGTCATCCCAACTCCGAGGCCGGCACTCTCACTCACTGCGCCACCTAGCCACCCCTTTTAGGGCAATTGGGTTTAAGTAACTGGCCCAAGGTCACACGGCTAGGTTTTTGTTTGTGTGGGTTAAGTGTCTGAGGCCAGATCCGAACTCAGGTCCTTCTGATTCCAGGGCCGGCGAACTATTCACTGCGCCACCTAGCCGCCCCGGAAGAGTTATTTCAATGGAAAAAAGGGGGGAGGAAAAGGGAAAGAAAGTTTAACCTCTACTTATAAGGAGGTTGTAATGGAGAAGAATATTACAGAGAGAAAAAAGATCACTTGAACCTTAGGAATAGCATAAGACTTTTTCCCTAGTTGTCTTTAATTTTAGGGCTTTCCCTCTGAGATTATCTTGAAATTATTATGTATCTATATTATATGTGTATGTGTGCATATATGTACATATATATATATATATATTTAGTATTTATATATATTTGAAACATTTAATTTTAAGACCTCGAATTTCAGATCCATTCTCTTCCTCCCTTGTCACCCATTCCCTCTGGGAAGATAAGTAATTCAGTATATGTTGTACATGTCTAGCTATGCAAAACATCACCATAGAAGATATATTGTACAAGGCTGATTATAATTCCCTCCTACCCATCCCACCCCACACCTGGTCCATACACTACTCGATCCTGTCCCTCTTCTATAGTGGATACTTCCAACCTCCCCTCCCCCCAAGAATGCCCTCCCATCCATCATCCCCCCTTTCATTCCCCTTCCCCCTATTCTGCTGCATGTTGAGATATCCCATTTAGTATGTATGTCATTCTCTCCCTGAACTAAATTCAATGAGGATGTGGTTTTACCTTTTTCTCTTCCTATTCTTCCCCTCCCATGCAGCCACTTCCCCTGGCTTCTTCTACATGAGATAGTTTACTCTACCCTGTCTCTCCCCATCTCCTCTTGCCACTTTCCTCTCTCACATCATAGTTTCACCCCTTGAGTATCCTCCCTTCCCAACAAATTCAACCTCTGCCCTCTATCCTTATATAACTGTAACCATACACACACACATTCACATATGTATTCATATGATCACACACCCTTCTTCCATTATTTTCATACTGAGAGAGGTTTCATCAGTCACAGTTATTGTTTTGCCATATAGGAATGTAAATAGTTCAACTTTGATAAGTTCCTTTTGATTTCTTTTCCCTGATTACCTTCTCAGGTATCTCTTGCTTCTTGCGTCTGGATGTCAAATTTTCTATTCAATTCTGGTTTTTTCCTCAAGAATGCTTGAAAGTCCTCTATTCCACTGAATGACCATATTTTCCCCTGAAACAAAATACTCAGTTTTGCTGGGTAGGTGACCCTTGGGTTCATTCCCAGTTCTTTTGCCCTCTGGAATATCATATTCCATGCCCTTCGATCCCTCAGTGTAGAAGCTGTCAGGTCCTGGGCTATTCTGATTGTGTTTCCACAATATTGAAATTGTTTCTTCCTGGCTGCTTGGAGTATTTTCTCCTAGATCTGGGGATTCTGGAACCTGGCTATAATATTCCTGGGAGTTTTCTTTTTGGGATCTTTTTTCAGGAGGTGATCTGTGGATTCTTTCAACCTCTGTTTTGCCCTCTGGATCTAAAACATCAGGGCAATTTTCCTTGAGAATTTCCTGAAGGGTGATTTCTAGGTTCTTTCTTTGATCATGGCTTTCAGGTAGTCCAATAATTTTTAAATTGTCTCTCCTGGATCTATTCTCCAGGTCAGTGGTTTTTCCCATGAGATATTTCACACTGCCTTCTATTCTTTCATTTGTTTGGATCTGCTTAACAGCATCTTGATTTCTCATAAAGTCATTAGCTTCCATTTGCTCCAGTATAACTCTGAAAGAATGAATCTCCTCAGTGAACTTTTGAGATTCTTTTTCCATCTGGCAAATTCGGCTTTTTAAGGCATTCTTCTCCTCATTGCCCTTTTGGGCCTCCTTTGCCATTTGAGTTAGTCTATTTTTTAAGGTGTTGTTTTCCTCAATCAGGCTGTTGACCCTCATTTCATACTTTTCCTGCATCCTTCTCATTTCTCTTCCCAGTTTTTCCTCTACTTCTCTTATTTGATTTTTAAAGTCTTTCTTAAGGTTCTCTATGGCCTGTAACCCGCTCATATTTTCCTTTGGGGCTTTTGGAGCAGGATTTCTGACCTCACAGTCCTCCCCCTGTTCTATGCTTCGATCCTCTTTGCCCCCAAAATAGGAGTCTAATGTTGCATTTTTCTGTTTAATTTGTTTCCTTTGCCTTGGCATGTTGCCACTTAATTACTTGAGTTTTGGGCTTGTTGCCACATTATGACTCTGTCACCATACAGGGGAGCTTCTGTCCCAAACGTGTGGGGGGACAACTTCCATTTCTGGCAAGCTGAATATCCACCCCACAACCTTCCCCCCAGATCACAATCCAGATCCAGGGAGGTTAAAGCAAGAGTGATTACCCCCCAAGACTGATCGCTGGATCTCCCTACAGTTCGCAGGCCAGGAGCTGGAACTGCCACTGAAAACTTCAAAATGGCGTGTCTCCTCAGTGGCTTCTAGCCCCCAGGGGAGGAAGCCAATGCATTCCCAAAATACTGGTCCCAAAG
This sequence comes from Gymnobelideus leadbeateri, assembly GCA_011680675.1. NCBI lineage: Eukaryota > Metazoa > Chordata > Mammalia > Diprotodontia > Petauridae > Gymnobelideus > Gymnobelideus leadbeateri. The sequence continues at coordinate 147,811 of WOXC01011162.1, read as the reverse complement.
TCCATAGGGCACTAACCTCTCACTTTGTTCTAGGCATGTCTATGTTGATATTTCTGGAATTGCCACAGCTGCTGGTGTTCTGGGGTCCCTCCAGCTGGCTGCTAGCCCAGCCGCCCTGGGTCTAAAATGGAAGCTCAAGAGGACCTGGGCTCAGCTCTGCACACTGCCACCTCCCAGAGCTCTGTGCTGGTCCTTCCTGCAGGGCTGCTGGGCTTTCCTCAGCGGGAGGTTAGCTTCTCCGTGTTGTTCTGTGGGTGCTGGGGCTCCAGAGTCCCCTTTTACATAGTTTGGAGGTAATCTGGGGGGAGAGTAGCTTGGGCATGCTGTTTCTACTCTGCCATCTTGGCTCTGCCCCCATATATATATTTTGAGAGAGAGAGAGGAGAGAGACAGACAGATAGAGATAGAGCAGGGAGAAAGAGAGGAGGGAGAAAGAGAGAGAGAGAGAGAGAGAGAGAGAGAGAGAGAGAGAGAGAGAGAGAGAGAGAAAACCTTGGATCTCTTAGGAGTTATACCTAGAACCCTGGGGGCAGAAGTAGTGGCCACCTTCTGGGAACCCAATCTGCCAGTGTGAAAGTGGGGGCTCAGAGAGGAACTCCAGAATATGTACATTAACATTATAATAATCTAATACATTTTGAAAGTATTCTTGATGAAAGTGAGAAGGAAAAAATCAATTTTTTTTCAAATTATAGTGTACAGTAGATTTTACTGTCACATAGTTGAAATGAAAGGTGTAGACAATACAAAATCCTATTAAGTTTATTGTGCGATTCTAAAAAATTATAATAATTAAGTGGAAAAAATATAGCCTTGAAAACATTACTCAAATACAATTTCTTGTATGACTATGTTTAGAACATGTAAAATTCCTTCAAAGGTGCAACAATACAAATAATCTTGTTTTTCAATTCTCTGATTATTAAGTGAGGTATCAAACAAGATTTATACCCAGCAAATGTATTTGCCCCTCTCATGGAGGAGATTCAATGCGAAATGCAATTCCACTTCAAGTGGAATTTTCTAAAATTTTTAAGGACTTTAAATATTCTAGTTGTGTATGACATTATGATACTGTGCTAATTCAAATCATGAAAAGAGATTCTTGATCTCTGAAAAGAGTTTTGATTAATAATATACATAGGAAAAAATGAAAGTGGGTGAAGAATGCTTCTTTTTCTGACTGGGCACAGAATTACAGAGGAAGAGGAGAATGAACTAGTTTGAATTTGGGGTACTTCAAGACACTTTCATTGTCTCCCAATTTCTCCCCTAAACCCATTTTTCAGAACACCAGTATCCTTGTAGTTATACCATCTGGTTTCAAATGATAAAATGTCACACACACACACCCCCCACTGGCTAAAACACACACACACACACACACACACACACACACACATACATATATGTGTGTGATCCCTGATAAAAGGAAGTATGGAAGAAATAGGTGATGAATGATATAATATAGAAATATTTAAGTACAGTTACAGCTAATGATTTATCCATTTTTTTCAAGAAGTAGAAATGATCCTTTAAAGACATATATACTTAGGGTTGGGGGTTTTTTGTTCTACTTTTTACACACTTAGTTTCCCCTCTAACATTTCATTCTGGTTTGAAACTTGGCAAAGCCTTAGTCTGACAGCAATATTTAAAATACAAAATGTGAGAAAAGAATCTGTCATTTTTCATTTACAATAGTGCCAAGCCAAGTAGTAGCTACTTTCTTACCTCCTGCTACCCCCTTCTTTCTTGCATTTAGGAAGTTGAAAGGAAGATAAGCACAAGGAAAAACAATCTCAGTACTTTTTACTTTTCTGGGGGGTGGGGTACATCTTCTAAGGTACTTAAGTGGGAGGATTAACTAATGAAGTTATTCTATTTAAAAAAAAATACGGGGCGGCTAGGTGGCTCAGTGAGTAGAGCACTAGCCCTGGAATCAGAAGGACCAGAGTTCAGATCCGGCCTCAGACACTTAACACACACAAAACAAAAAACCTAGTCGTGTGACCTTGGGCAAGTTACTTAACCCCAATTGCCCTCCAATATATATATATTTAGTAAGTGAGTGTTGGGGACAATTAGGTGGAACAGTGCATAGAGTGCTTGACTTGGAGTCATGAAGACTCATCTTTGTGACTTCAAATCTGGCCTCAGTTACTTACTAGCAGTGTGGCCCTGGGTAAGTCACTTGACCTCATTTGCCTCAGTTTCCTTATTTGTAAAATGAATTGGAAGGGGAAATTGCAAAATACTTCAGTATCTTTGCTAAGAAAACCCCAAATGGGTTCACAAAAATCCCAAAATGGGATCACTAAGAGTCAAACATTACCGAACAACAACAAAAAAGTCAGAATTGTGCTCTGTTCTGTGCACTCTACTTATTATATATTGTACATCTTGCTCTGCTCTGGGTTTCCCTTTGTTAAAAGCTTAGAAAGTGGTTTAGATAAAAGAGAAGAAAGACAGGAGAATGAGAGTGAAAAAAAAAAGAAAAGACACAGGAGAGATTAGATACTTAGTGCAATAGTAAGATCCCTTTGTATTGCCAAGCTAACAGGTCTTCCTGATTCTGAAATCAATGCTCTATCAGCTACCACCTAGCTACTTTTGTAACACGACTTCAATGATACCTTCTTATGTCTTTCAAACTTAATAAATGGAGAGATTGTTTTCTCTCATTTCTAGTGGCACATTTTACTATTCAGATTCAGAAGAGAGAGGGCCTCAAGTCCAGCCTCAACTTCAAGTTGATATTATAAGTCTGAAAAAACTAGGTTTCTGGGGAAGCTGGAGTCTATCAAAGGAGAAAGTTTTCTTTACTGTCTATGGACTTGGGTAGAAGTCCTTTCTGTATTTGTGATTTCATTTTAATAAAATTTTCTATACCTTCATTGTATGCCCTGTTAACCTTAATTTGTTGTTTATAGGAATACCAAATACCCTAGATCAGAGTTAGAAATAGCTCAAATTCAGATTCTCCAAAGGTTGAAAGTTTGGGGTGTAATGAGCACAAAACAAATGATAGAGATTATTATTTATTCAAAAGCTTCTCAGATTGGGGAATAGGGACAAATTCACAGCTATGCTCAACCCTACCATAATACACCATACTTTAGACCTCTTCTCTAGCTAAACCATACCTTTAGTAACTCAATTTATTCTTTACCATAAAACCTTCCTTAACTAATGTATTCCATGTTAAGCTTTTCTCAACATCAATCTCTCCCTGCCTTGATTTTCTATAACCCCTATAATTCAAATAGCACACATTTTATCAACAATATGATATTATATTGTCTTATATTATTCTGTAGTGTGTGTATGTGCATGTGTGTAACCCTTATGTGAGAGACTGTCATGCCAGTGAAAGCCTACATGCCCTCTAGGAAATTTTCTTACTCATCATAAGATCATAGAATTGGAAAGGATTTCAGAGATCATCTAGACTAAGGGTTCTTAACATTTGTTGTGCCTCTTTGTCAATCTGGTGAGTCTAGAGACTTTTTTCAGAATAAATTTTAAATGTATAAAGTAAAAAAGCAATCAATTATATTAAAATTCAGTTTTAAAAATATATGTTAAAAAAGCTCACAGACTCAAGGTTAATAATTTCTGACTAACCCCCTTATTTTACTGTGCTTTGCCCAAAGTCACACAATAAGTAGCAGAACTGGGATTTTAACTCAGGCATTTTGACCCCAAATTCAATTTTCTTTTCACTTCAGCACACCACCTCCTTTTATTGGTCAGTAAGTTAGGTCCAAGAAAACCTAAGAAAATCCCAAGGCTGACCATTTTTGTTTTTGAAAAGTTCTCAATATCATAGATTTTTTTTAATGCTATATGAGTTAGTGTGGTGTAATGAGATATTAAGTCAGGAAGACCTGTGTTTAAAGTGACTTAACCCTTCTAAGCATCAGTTCCTTACCTATAAAATGGACCTTGATTCACCTCTGAGGTCCATTCAAGCTCTATATGCAGGATGCTATAAAAATGAAACAGAAACACTTGAATAGTCCCAAGGCTTTCACAATGAAAAAACAAAGAATAACAATTTTTTTACATCTTAGAACCCTCATTTTAGCTGAGACTCTCACTATGCTCTACCTTCCCCCCCAGAAAAAGTAACAAACTTTTCTCTTCACCTATTAATCTCTGCTTGCCACTCCTAGGTAGGGTAAAAGATGTCTCTAATGTTTCCTTATTCTTTCAGGGATTTCCTCTCTTACTCTTTTCCTGTCTATTATTTTGGCACAGTCTTTCCAGGAAAGTGATGAAAAAACTTTAAGGGTTTAAAAGAAGAATTTTAAAAGTTAAGATCAGAATAGGTTGGAGAGGCACACGTGGGTTGTTTTACCTTAATACCCTTCAATTACAACAGTTGTAGTCAATTTCTTTTTTCATTCTAGTTTTCTCAAGAATGTGGTTAATTTCCAATCAAAACTAAGTGAGCAAGTTAGGATTCTCTGGAGAGAAAAGATAGGAAGCCTACTTTTTAAATGAAAGACTTCCTCAGGAGACTCTGGTTAATTTTTCAGGTCAGTACATAAATGTATTAAATGGGTATTTGTAATAGTAGCTTGCTGAAAGGCTTCATCCACTTAATCTATTAGCAAAAACGATAGAGGGCTGATGATTTGGATTTCAACAAGTATGCAGAGTGATGAAGATACTATGGAAAATTACAACCTATGCTAGCAGGCTAGAAGGATAGAAGAATGTGGCACAGAGAAGGAAAAGAAGGATTAACAACTAATATCAAATAATTAGTCTCTTCTAGTAGATTAGGGGTCTTGGGATCTATACACTTTAATTTTTTTCAATAACTATTTCAATTTAATTGGTTTCCTTTGTAATCTCATTTATTTTATGCATTTAAAAACATAATTCTGACAAGAGTCCCATAGGCTTCACCAGACTTCCATAGGAGTCACAAAAAAGAACACTTGCTATAGTGGAGTGGTTCCCAGTTAGTTGTTCAAGAACCCCTTGGGAGTTCACAACGATAGTCCAAAGTCCAACGATAGTCCAAACCAGCTCACTTAGGTTACAAATGTAACTTTTCCTCTTGACATTTGTACTGCAAGAATGCAAATGTTTACATCTTGGTCACCTTACACAGCTAATGAAGATTACAGGGTAACAGAGAATGAGAGAACTGTTCTGTTGTAATGTACAGAATGCAAATAAGGGTATGTATACACAATTGACTATTCTTTGGGAATGAGTTTGTAAGCTTTGAACTCTGGTTGGAAATAATTTGATAATATGTTGAGAAACTATAAGAATGTGATGTATTTAGTGGTTAGAGTTTGATGTCATCACTATACAGACATCAAAATTACTTTCTGCATGATAATGATAGTTTTAAATGACTACATAAGGAAACATAAACTGTTCAAACATGTATATGCTAGTTAAAGTTTCAATAATTAAACCATGGATCACATTTGTTGTCGTTCAGTCATGTCCAACTTTTCATGACCCCATGGACCACACTGTCCATGGCAGTCTTGGCAAGGATACTGGAATGGTTTGCAATTTCCTTCTCTAGTATATTAAGGGAAACAGAGTTTAAGTGACTTGCCCAAGGTCACATAGTTGGTAAGTATCTAAGGCCACATTTGAACTCAGCTCTTCTTGGCTCCATGCTCAGTGATTTTATCCATTGAGCTATCTAGCTGCCACCTAAATCACATTAAGTAGCACGTAGACAAGGGCCTTGTGTGGGCTTTGAATTCCCAGAGGCTTTCCAGAAAGGTAATCCTCCTGGACTGGAAACCAGGGCATAGAAGATTCAAATTGTGGGATATCCAAAGAACAATGGAGAAGTACATGATGTGCATGTATAGGATGCAACATATTATTAATGGTGAATTGTGTGTAAGAGGTAGAGTAGATGAAGTCACCTGGTTTTTCCCATTTGTTATAATTCTTCTATGCAATATGACTGACATGAAAAAATGTTTAATAGGAATTTATGTGTAGGGGTGGCTAGATGGTGCAGAGCACCAGACCTGGAGTCAAGAGGACCTGAGTTCAAATCCGGCCTTAGACACAACACAAAAACTAGAAGTGTGACCTTGGGCAAGTTACTTAACTCCAAATGCCCTCTAAAAAAAGTTTAAAAAAAAAAGGAATGTATGTGTAGAGATTGGAAGTCATTTTGGGGAGGGAGGAGGACAGAAGGAGGAGAAAATTTAAAACTTAGGGAAGTGAATGTTGAAAACTAAAAATAAAAAATTAATTAAATAAAAATATTTTTAAAATAAAAGAAATAAAGTCACCAAACAAGTTTATGACAATAAAAAATTGATTACAAAGGGAGAATGAATATGTCTTCTCCACTTTTGGAAAAAAATATCAGAAAGATAAACAAAATGAAAATATGTAATTGAACAAATTACTGAAGAAACTAAAACTAAAAAAAAAACTTATGATGTCTAAATGGGACTGCTAAAAATATCCATATTTCTTTGCATCACATGGAACTTGTACAAAAACTGGCCATTTATTAGGGTATTATATTGCAAATAAATCTTTAAAGAAAAGAAATAATAAACTTATCCTTTACAGACCATAAGGTAATAAAATAGTAGTCAGTTCAGGGAGCACAGATAAAAGACACAGATGCAAATGGAGATGTGACAATGAAATCTTAAATTATTAGTGGGCCAAAGAACAAGAAGTTAATAAACATGGAAAGAGTGAATAGTTATGTGAAAAAAATGACAATGATGAAACAAAATACCAAAAATTTTGGATTGCAACTAAAGCAGTACTCAGGGGAAAATTATATCTCCCAAAACATATATACACTAAATTGAAGAGGATCAATGAAATATTTTTTAAAAAAATAGAGAACAAATGGACAACCCTCTTTTTACACTGATATCCACATAATTTTCAGTTTCAAAAACTTAGAAAAAAGTCATAAGTCCATTGGCAAGGAATTTCCCTCTTTCCCCTGCCACCCAGTGGAGGACTTATGAAACAATATGGACATGAGATGAGATTATAATTCAATTATAGTTCAATTATAATTAGTATTACCAGAGGGAATAGATGCATTGAAGTACTCATATAACCCAATGAAATATAAAAGTATGCATAGTTTATTGTATATTATATATAAAATATTAGCACATGTTATATATAATGCTATTCTGTTTTATATAATATGTACTATACCATGTTAGATATAAAATTTTATTGAGAAAATATAGTTTAGCAGAGAGATATGGGCTTATAGTTAAGACATCCCATTTCTGATATATACTAGCTGCACAACTGAGAAAATCACTTAAACTCTCATTGATCTAGAAACTCTCTAATATTATATGTTTCTGATAAGGTGCCTATCCAAATTGATATAGGGAGTTTCATCACCTGGGAGTACCATATAACAATTAAATCACAGATCTAGTCCCTGCATTATATGATATCTGTCTATAACAGTATATATAAAGTCAGAGATCAAGAGGGACATAGAGCTTGATGTAGGTTACATTAGTTGATAAAGTTTTCATGGTGAAGAAAAGCTTCTAAAGGATGAATTGTCTTCTGGTGGAAAGAAGCATGGAAGTAACCTCCACAGGGAGACAGAATTATGAGCAAATATTAAAAGGTAAGAATAAACACAGTAGAAAATTTGACCTTTCTCTCCCTCCTGAATTTTTCCAAATCAACAACATTACATCATAGAATAATGCAAAGAACTAGTCTAAAACATAACATACTTATCTAAATCAGGTTGTATGACCAGAGAGACAAGTATTAAATATTTGCTTTTACAGGTCCAGCACTTATTGACATTAAATATACGAAGATTCTACTTATGCCAACAGATGACTCAGGTGGAGTAGGTGGCAATACCAACAGAAGCAGAGTGAGATTTGTTGTAGAACTGCGACTGTAGGAAATAGGTCTCTAGGTGGTTACGTGTCCCTTCTTGTACCTGAATCGCTTCATTAACCAAAAATGAACTGAAATGAATAGATTTGCATTTTTTCTCATGATTAAAAAAGAACCCTCAAGGAGAGTCAGGTAGATTTATGTAGGTGCATTCACCTTCTTTAAGATTCTATTGACCTAATAAAATTAGCAGTATTAGTTGGTAGGGAGAGCAGGAAGAAGCTCTAGGTTTTGTGATGTGTTGGTGGAGAAGACTAAGAATTTTTGCAACCTGCAATCAGGGCCTATGGGTTTATGTCAGATGCAATAACCTCACTTGAAAAGAAATGAATGGGCTTTGCCCTTAAAAATACATATACATACACATACACACACATGCACATGCACAGATACATACATATACACATACATATAAACACACACATGCACATACATAATACACACCCACAGGTGCACACACAACATACATATATACATATACACACATATACATACACACAAGCACATACATACATATACACATGCACTTATACATACACACCTACATATATATGCCCACAATCCACATACATATACACACATGCATATACACACATACACACATGCACAAATACATATACATACACACAAATGATACACATATACAATAGTACACATATACAAGTACATATACATACATGCAATACACACATACATATGTATGTATACATACATATACACATAAACAATTCACATAGACACATAGACAATTCACATACACATACTCATATACATATACACATTGCATGATCTTATGCACATACACATATACATACATGCACATATACACATACCCATGTGTTATACACACATATACATTTACATAAACATACACACAACACAATAAACACATAATACACACATGCATACACATACATGTACACAAACACAATTTACATATACATGCACACATGTAACACTCATATATATAATGCACATACATATATACATACATATACATATACACATACACACATATACACATATGCACACATAAACATACACATATACTTTTACATACACACATAAACACACAAATGCACTTATAGACATGCACACAATGCAATACACACATATGCCACATATATACATAATGAAATTCACATACACATGTTCAAATACACACACATCTACATACACACATACACATGTATATACACATGCAGATACACATATACATGCATACACATATACCTGCAATATACATACACAATACACTTATACATATATACACATGTGATATAATACACATATACACATACACACATAAACAAATACATGCACATATATATGCATGTGCACATGTAAAATACACATACACAAGCACATACATACACACTCACATACACATACTTATATGCACATTGCACAATCATACACACATACACATATACATGCATGCACATATACATAAACACATAGCCATGCAATATACATATATATATATAAACAATACACATATACATTTACATATACACATACATATACACACCACAATAAATACATACATAATACACATACACACAAATGCAATGTACTTCAACATATGCATACATACATATATGTACACATTTCATATACACATACATAATTTATACACATATGCATATACACACATGCATACACATACATGTACACAAACACAATTTACATACAATACACACATGTAACATATATACAATGCAATCCATATAGACACATATACATATGCACATGTGCATACACATATACACATGCACAATGCACATGCACATATACTTTAACATACACACATATATACACTAATGCATATGTACACAATACATATACACATATGCATACATATACACATGTACACACAATGCAATTCACATGTACACAGTTCACATACACATACATCTACACACATACACACATACACAATACACTTATACATATATACACATACACATATAATGCACATTCACATGAACACATACACATATTCACAGACACATACTCATATACACATTGCATGATCATATGCACATACACATATACATACATGCATATATACATACACAATACAATGCAACACACACATGGACATATGCATTTACATATACATATACATATACACAACACAATAAATACACACACAATACACATATACACATACAATGCACTATACATGCACACGTGCATACACACATGTACATATAAACACAATTCACATATGCATGCACACACATGCATATACTCATATATATATATACACAACGCACACCCATATACACATATGCATACACATATACACATGTACATGTGCAATACACATATACTTTTACATATACACACTAATGTACATATATACATACACATATAAATAATATAATACACATATGCATACATATACACAATACACAATGAAACTCACATATACACACATTCACATACACATACATCTACATAGACATACATACACATACACATATACACACATACATACACATACATATATACACAATGCACTTATACATATATACACATGCAATGCAATACACATATACACATATACAAATATATGCACATACGCATATGCATGTGCAATACACAATACACATACACACATATACACAAACACATACACATTCACATTCACATACTCATATACATATACACGTTGTGTGGTCAAATACACATACATATGCACATATATATCCACATACACATATACCTTTCCATACACAATGCAAATACACATATATAATATACACATAACACATGTACACACAATACACATACACACATATACATACAATACAGACACACACATATACACATGCATACACATATACACATATGCATATACACAATGTGCATTCATATACACATATGCATATATACACAATACATTTACACATACCAATTCATATATACATATACATAATATAATACACATACACACATACATATATATATATTTATAATATACATACACAATGCTCTTGTACATATATACACATAAGCACACATATATACATACATACACATACAGTACACACATATATATACATTAATATACACACATGCATACATACATATATACTCAATGCAATACTCATATACATAAGCATAATGCACATTTATATACACATACACATATGCATGCACATATACATACATGCATCCATACATATACATTCTCATAATACACCAATGCACACACACATACATATACACAATACACAACACACATATATACATATGTATACACACATGCACATGCACATACATACACACATATATACAATACATATTTTATAGGTGTGTGTGTGTGTGTATATATATATATATATATATATATGTATATATGATGTATATGTATGTGTATGCACACATATGCACATGCCAACCAGGGTACTAGTAGTGTTTTATGTAAATGGACCTCTTTTTTTTTCTCTTCCTGCCTGCCTGGCTTTGGCAAGAAGAGGTCCATACTTTGTGAGCAGATGCTTTTTCATTATATTCATGATTATGAAACCAAATATTGTACTTGCAGCAACCCTTAAAAATGTGACTGTCAAAATAATTTATTTTCCCTGCTGCTGTTTCTAATAAGCAATTGAAGGTGTGAAAATGTAATCTTTTCCCTCCCCATGGTCTTCAGCATTTGTGTGCATACATGGGGCTATATTAAGGCCATTCCTGGGCCTATGCTGAGTGGCTTGGCATTTATTTAATTAAAAGGGAATTATTCATTTATTGCACAGGGGAAGAACTACATTTGCAGTTATATAATCAAGGATAAAATTACCCAGGATATCAATCTTTATGCTCTGGAATATAAATTTGATCACTAGCTAGGGGCATAAAGAGACTACTTCTAGAAGCAAAACATGGTATTATGAAGTGTTTTTAGGAATGGCCTAACTGATTGCTATTTAACATCAGAAAGCAATTTCTTTCATGCTTTCTTGTTAGATAATCTTGCAAAACATGCTTTATAACTTTCTTTAACTCTCCAAGTATTGACTATCTTTTTTATATCTAATTAAAATTTTTTTCCACTAACAAGTATTTACTTTTTCTCCCTCCTACTTTCTCCTTCCATTGAGAAGAAAAATGTCTTCTAAGAAATGTGCATAGTCAAACAAAGCAAATTCCTGCTCTGACCATGTAAAAAACTACATGCCTCATCTTGTATCCTGAGCCCCTCAACTTACTTTCTTTAACATTGAACATGTGGAATCATTGTTGGTCATTACATGGATTACATGGCTCTTAAGTCTTTAAAAGTTGTTTATATTGACTAGCTCTTGAGGAAGGATTGTTGGAGTCAGATGGATAAATCACTTTGGAAGGACTGAAGACCTTAGTGCTGCATGTGATAAAGGAATAAAGATGGCCTTCTGTTAAAATTTAGGTGTTGCCCATTTCTACCTTCCAGAAGAGAAATATTGGAACTCTTGTCATTCCATTCATAACTGTTTTAAGGGATTTTTCAATTCCTCAAGGATCAATTATTTTATCAAGAAGAATGGTCTCTTCAAAGTGGAGATTGGAATTGGATTTGTGGTCGAGGACCTTAGTTTGAATCATAGATCTGATACTTGCTACTTGTGTGACCTTGGACAAGTCATTTAATTTCCCTGGGCCTCAATGAATTGGGGGAAGGGGCAGTAGATGGTCTCTAAGTTACCCGCTAATTCTAAGTCTATGATCTATGCACTATTCTCTTACAGTCAGTGCTCTTTCTAAGACACGGTGGTCAAAAAATGCACCATGCTAAGGTTAATCTGATGAGGCACCTCTCTGAACTTTGCCGTGCTGGTCTTTGAGTCTGTTTGAATCCTTTTAAACTGGAGAGGACTTGAAATACCTTGTGTTCTTCTGCTTCAAGAACCCGAAATCAAGTCTGCACTACAATAAAGTGTCTGAGTAGTAGTATGTTGGAAGTTTTGGGGGATGATTATTTTTTTAATTTTTTAAACTTTTAATTTTAAAATAATTTTTATAAAGTGCACCTGTCCTAAACTTTGGGTAAGTTGCTTAACCTTTCCAAGTGTCAGTTTATTAATTTGTAAAATTATAGTTTGGCTGGGGTGGGTGGGGTGGCTGATGGTATAGGCCTGATTATAGGTAAACTCCCCTTTCATGAGGGATTAAGGGTGAAGAGGCTGGCAGATATCGTGAGCTTGGGAATTCTGAGTTGTAGTAAGCTAAGCATATCAGGTGTCTGTGATGAGTATGGCATCAATATAGTAGGTGCTCAGGTGGGGAACAACAAGGCTGCCTAAGGAGGCTTGAACCAGTCTAATTATGAAATACAGACCACCTTGGTAGGTATGTCAAAGATCTGGTGCCAAACAATGGTGCACTTCCAGCCTAGACAAGATAGAAACACGCAGTCTTAAAAAAACAAAACAAAACAAAACAAAAAAAAAACAAAGAAAATGGTGGATTGGATTATGTCAGCATTATAAAATCTGTGGTCACAGGCACCTGAAGAACAGTAGAATTTGTTCAAGGTGTCAGAAAATCTATAAATAAGTGCATATAAATTCTATGGTAGATGAATAAATATCATGTTTTACATATACGAACATTGCTCTTTCAAATGTATGTTGATCAATAAAATCATCAATAAATGTGTGATCAATAAAATATATATTTATTTAAAAGTATTTCTGAATACTTTAGGCTTTATGTAGTTTTTAGACTAATGGATACTTACAGTACTACTATTCTTGTGAATTTTACAATTTTTTTAATATTAAAAAAAGCTCCTTATATTAGAAAAAAGTTGGCAACCGTGGTTTTTAAGCCTAGTAAAGTAGAAAGAGCACTAGCTTGGTAAGTAAGAGAATCCATGTTCAAATTTCAAACTTGTATTACTTTAGGCTCATCATTTAATCTCTCTCTGAGGCAGTTAGGTAAAGTCCAGCTGGACTTGTAGTCAGGGAAACCTGAGTTTAAATCCAGCTTCAGACACTTACTAGCTGAATGACCCTGGGCGAGTTATTTAACTCTGCCTTCATTTCCCTATCTGTAAAAATGGAGATAATAAGAGCACCTATCTCCTGCAGTGCTGTGAGAATAAAATGAGATAGTATTTATAACGCACTTTGCAAACATTAAAGTACTTTATCAATGCTATCAATTTTGATTCTAGGATTCTAAGGTTATGCTTTATAAGTCATAAAGTACTATGCAAATACCAGCTTTTTTGGGTGTGAGAAATAGGAAGTGTAATTGGGACTCTCTATGGCTTAAAGAACAATTTTAATCTGAAAGCATTACATTAAATCATCCAAAGTATGTTAAGATTTGGAGAATATATTGTAATGTCCTGACCTTCTTTTGAGACTGATGTTATAATCCTATGCTATAATCTTGCCAGGCCAAATACAGATATCAAAGAATGCCAGATATCAAAAAATGCCATTTAATAATAATCATCTTTATTTCCCAGTTTTACTTGGTTTCTTTGGGGAAAGGGGTTTGGCAATTTAAAATCAGTTGAAATCCACCTACCTCCAAGAAATGCTGTTATTCTACTTCTGTGTATTGACTCCCCAAGGATACTCTGCCAATCACACTTTAATGACATTTAAAGTAGATAAATTGTCTTCAAGTAAAATGTTTCATCCTTGGAAGTGTTCTCGAAACTTGATTATAATTGAGTTCATGGAAGATATTAAGAGTTTGAAAAGTGTCATCTTGACTTTCCCCCAAACGAGTTAGAAATTGAAGAATTGCTAGGTTTTTATAGTGAGGAAGAGTTAATTTAAAGGGGTTACAGGAAATTAGTTACTCTCTGGAATGCTGGGAGAAACTTTGTTGACCAATTTTATTTGCCTTTTAGGAGAGTCCTTGGGGTAGGAAGGGGAATTTGAAAAGATTAGGAATGTAGTAACTCAGCTTTTTTTCTTCAATTACTAAGAGGTAACTAGTATGAGTGGAAAAGTCCTTTATCCTCCTTTCTACCTCATATCCTTCCATGTTCTTCCCTCACCCCGATTTCCATTTTTGTTTTCACTCTAATAAAGGGGAGAAGACTTACCTGGTTTCAGAACATAGTGCCTTGTGCGGTTGGGGACAGGGAAGAATCAAAATGGCAGAGAAAGGTCAAGGACTCACCTGAACTTTCCCAGGTTCCCCTCCAATCAACTTTAAACAATGCCTCATGGGGAGGCTAGGTGGCGTAGTGAGTAGAGTGCCGGCCCTGGAGTCAGAAGGGCCTGAGTTCGGATCCGGCCTCAGTCACTTGACACACACAAAAACTTAGCTGTGTGACCTTGGGCAAGTTACTTAACCCCAATTGCCCTCCAAAGAGCAAAAAAAAAATAATGCCTCAAAACAAATTCTGGAGAATCCATTGAAGGATGGGGTGAAACAATTTTCCTGCCTGAGACAACTTAGAAGGTCAGTAGGAAGGGTCTATCACACCAGTGTGAGAGTGGAGCACAGTCAAGTGCACACTGTGCCAGTATAGAATGTGCCTCAGCAAACCAATAGCAGGCCTTGGGAGTGACTGAATCAGTGGTAGCAATGACTACTTCTGGAGTTAGCCCACAGATGGTAAGAGGGTCAGACAACTGATCAGAAGGAGAGTACAGATATCCTTTTGCTGGCACTGGATACAGGACTCTGTTGCATTGCCCATACTCATATCCAGGCTGCAGTCCTGCATCTCTCAGGACAAAGAGGAGCACTAACATACTAAAGCTTGCTACTACAGGGGAGTAGGGACCCTGGTCACAATTCCAGGACAGAAAAAAGTACTTGTGGTCACTAACAGACCAAAGCACAGTCCAGGAGAGCAGTAAACACATAGATCATCCCACCTTGGAAGAACTGAAAGCTTATAGTTCCCCAGAACTAGATCTGAACATAGGCTATACAAAACAAACTAAAGCCCCTTCCATCCCAGATGCAGAGCCCAACTTTAATATAAAGTTAAATGTCAAGAAATAGTCTGGGAAGGGGGGGGCAGAGTCAAGATGACAGAGTAGTAACGGCATTTCCATGCAGCTCTGGCTCCCACCACTTCCAAATTTATGTTAAAGGGGACTCTGAACAAACTCTGGAGCTATAGAACCCACAAAATGACACAGAGAAGCTAATCTCCTGCTGAGGACAGCCCGGCAGCCCAGACAGGGAGCAGCCAGCTCAGTACTCTGGGAGCCAAGCCCAGACCCATGTGAGTGGGAGGTCTTAGCCCCAGGGTAGCACTACCAGCAGCCAGCTAGAGGGACTCCAGAACACCAGCAGCTATGGCATTTCCAGAATTACCAACACATAGATGCTAAAGACAAAATGAGAGGACAGTGTGGTATGGACTTTGGGACCAGTAATTGGGAGCACATCAGCCTCTTTCCCCTGGGGGCAAGAAGCCCCTGAGCAGCCACAGGGTAGCCTGCCACTTTGCAGCTTTAGTTCCTGGCCTGCAAACTGTAGGGGGATCCAGTGATCAGTCTGGGGGGTAAGCGCTCTTGCTTTAACCTTCTTGGATCTCAACTGCAGTCTGGGGTAGAGGTCTTGGAGTGTGTGACCAGCTTGCCAGAGCATGTGGAGGCTTCAGAGAGGGCACCCAACTAATACCTCCAGCAGCTGAGAAAACCCCTGCATTTGGTATGGAAGCTCCCCTGGCTGGTGGCAGAGTCCTATTGTGGCAACAAGCCCAAAAGTCAAGTAATTGAGTGGCAACATACCTAGGCAAAGGAAAAAAAAATTCAACATTAGACTCCTATTTGGGGGGCAAAGAGGACCAAAGCATGGAACAAGAGGAGGACTGGGATGTCAGAACTCCTGCACCAAAAGCCCCAAATGAAAATAAGAGCTGGTTACAGACCATAGAGGACCTTAAGAAGGAGATAAGAGAAGTGGAGGGAAAATTGGGAAGAGAAATGAGAGAGATGCAAGAAAAGTATGAAATGAGAGTCAACAGCCTGAGAAAGGAAAATAACACCTTAAAAAAATAGACTAACTCAAACGGCAAAAGAGGCTCAAAAAGGCAATGAGAAGAATGCCTTAAAAAGTCGAATTTGCCAGATGGAAAAAGAATCTCAGAAGTTCACTGAGGAGATTCACTCCTTCAGAGTTGTACTGGAGTGAATGGAAACTAATGACTTTATGAGAAATAAAGATGCTGTTAAGCAGATCCAAACAAATGAAAGAATAGAAGACAATGTGAAATATCTCATGGGAAAAACCACTGACCTGGAAAATAGATCTAGGAGAGATAATTTAAAAAATTATTGGACTACCTGAAAGCCATGATCAAAGAAAGAACCTAGAAATCACCCTTCAAGAAATTCTCCAGGAAAATTTCCCTGATGTTTTAGATCCAGAGGGCAAAATCAAGGTTGAAAGAATCCACTGATCACCTCCTGAAAAAGATCCCAAAAAGAAAACTCCCAGGAATATTATAGCCAGGTTCCATAATCCCCAGATCAAGGAGAAACTACTACAAGCAGCCAGGAAGAAGCAATTTGAATACTGTGGAAATGCAATCAGGATAACACAGGATCTGGCAGCTTCTACACTGAGGGATCAAAGGGCATGGAATATGATATTCCTGAGGGCAAAGGAGCTGGGTATCATGTTTCAGGGGAAAATATGGTCATTCAGTGGAATAGAGGACTTTCAAGCATTCTTGAGGAAAAACCAGAGTTGAATAGAAAATTTGACATTCAGATACAAGAAGCAAGAGATGCTTGAGAAGGTAAACAGGGAAAAGAAATCATAATGAACTTATCAAAGTTGAACTATTTGCATTCCTAGATGGAAAAATGATAACTGTAACTGATGAAACTTTTCTCAATATGAAAATAGTTGAAGAAGGGTATATGGGCATATGAACACATATGTGAATGTGTGCATATATGTTTACAGGTATACATAGATAGAGGACACAGGTCAAATTTAATAGGAAGGGATTATACTTAAAAGGTGAAATCAAGAGGTGAGAGTGGAATATAATGAGAGGAGATGGGGAGAGAGAGAATGGGGCAAACTCTCTCATATAGAAGAGGCAAGGGAAAATCACTACAAGGGAGGGGAAGAACAGGAAGGCAAAAAGGCAAAACCTTGTTCTCATTGAATTTGGATCAGGGGGAGAATTACATAATACTAAATAGGATATCTCACCCTACAGGAGAGTAGGTGGGAAGGGGATGAGAGGGGGGATGATGGAAAGGAGGGCAGGAGGGAAGAGGGGGAGGGAAGTTGGAAGCACCCACTTTTGAAAAGGAACAGGATCAAAGTAGGGAATGGACCAAGTGGGAGGTGGGATAGGAGGGAGGGAAATATAGTCAGTCTTTTACAATATATCTACTGTGGTTATGTTTTGCATAGCTACACATGTACAACATATACTGAATTGCTTATCTTCCCAGTAAGGATGGGTGACAAGGGAGGAAGGGAATGAATCTGGAATTCAAAGTTTTAAAATCAAATATTTAAATATATAAATACTATTATTTATACTATTTGACATATAATTGGGAAATAAGATATACAGGCATTGGGGCACAGAGATTCACCTTGCCCTACTGAAAAAGTCAAAGGTGTTATGAGAGAAGATATGGAAGAGAGCAGATGGGATGAGGGGATATCCTGTTGGACTGTTATTCTGGGGTGGGGTGAAGGGAAAAATGGGGAAGAAATTGTAACTCAAAATCTGGTGGAAATGAATGATGTAAAACAGAAGTTAATAAGGCATTTGGAAAAAAATGAAAATAAAAGAAATAGTTTGGCAAAATGAGCAAATAACAGAAAATATCCTAACTATAGAAAGTTATCATGGTTATAGGGAAGATCAAAACACAAACTCAGAAGAAGACAACAAAGTCAAAACTGTTACATCCACAGCCTCAAAGAAAAATGTAAATTGGTTGTAGACCCAAAAGCATTCTAAGAGCTCAAAAATAATTTTAAAAATCAAATAAGAGAGGTAGAGTAAAATTGAGGAAAGAAATGAGAATGATGAAAGAAAATCATGAAAAAAGAGTCAACAGTTTGGTAAAGGAGGCACAGGAACTACTGAAGAAAATAACACCTTAACAAACAGAATAGGCCAAATGGTAAAAGGTATACAAAACATCCTGTGGAAAGAGGAAATCCTTAAAAAAGAGAACTGGTGAAATGGAAAAATATATATATATATATATATATATATATATATATATATATATATATATATATATATATATATATATATATACACACGCAAAAATCCACTGAAGAGAAGAACTTCTTAGAAAAGCAGAAGTGACCAAATGGAAGAGGTACTTTTGAACCTCTGAGATTTTACTCAGTGAAGAAACTATTATTCTAAGGGGGAAAGGAGCTAGGATTACAGCCAAGAATTACCTGCCCAGTAAAACCGAGCATAAATCTCCAGGGGAAAAATGGATATTCAATGAAATAGGGGACTCTCAAGCATTCATGATGAAAAGACCAGAGCTGAATAGAAAATTTGACTTTAAAATGCAAGACTCAAGAGATACATAAAAAGGTAAATGTGAAAGAGAACCCATAATGGATTCAATAAGGTTAAATTGTTTACATTCCTAAAGGGGAAGATGATATTTGGGGCTCCTAAGAACTTTCTCATTATTAGGACAGGTAGAAGGAGTATAAACCAGAGGGCATGAGTGTGAGTTGAATATAATGGGATAATATCTAAAAAAATTAATTCACAAGAAAAATTCAGCATATAGGTATGTTCAACTCTGTGAAAGAAAAATATTGATTTTTTTTACTACTGTCTTTTTCTTTGACTTCAGTGTCATTCTCAAGAACTTCTCTACTTTCCTCCCTACCTCAAAATTTCTCTTGTAAGAAAGAGATAGTTAAGCAAAATAAACCAATACATTGATCATACTTGGCAATATGTGCTTTGTTCCTATAGACCCTTTTTCTCTGATATGAAGAAGGAAGTATATTTCACCATCTATTATCTGAGGTCGAGATCACCTGCATTGATCAGAGTTCTGTTGTCTCTCAGTGTTATTTTCTTTTACTTTATTGTGGATGTTGTGTTGGCTGTTCAATTTACTCTGCATCAGTTTCTCTGAATTATTATTATTTCTTCTGGCATCTTAATATTCCTTTATATTTATACGCCATGGAAAAGGCCCCATTTCAGACTTTGGTTAGACAGGTTGACACTAGTAAAAACAATTGACTTGATATAAAACTATTTGAATTTATTATAATGAGCAAACTATTCTGTTCTCAAATATTACAGCATAGCTATATGATTTTTTTTTGCTCCAGGAAGTCAATTTTAAAATTCTGACTTGAATTCTGATTTTCAGTATTCCAAACAATCAACTCCAATTTTTCCTTTTGAGAAGGAACTTATGTACAAGGGCAATCCAAACTCAACTTGGTTTCCTTTCCTATTTTATGTTGTATCAAATATGTATTTAATAGAGTTTTAAAGACATTGTGTCATGAGAACTTCTTTCTCAACAAAAGTTCTTAATTTTGCTTCCCACATGGGGGGCTTTTGGATGTTTAAAAAGAGCACCTGTGGGAACTAACATTGCTTTTGTAGCATGCCTTTTTTTTCTTAATGGTATGTGTTTAAATAGGAACCTTTTCTTCTTGTAAGATAGCTTCTCTTTCTGTTTTCTCTTGAGTTGAAATCATAATTCTATGTTTAGGACAATTGCTGACTGTTGCCTTGGATATTTTTCTTAATATCACAACTTTAGCCTTGTGACTTGACTGCTGTTCCGAGTGCAGGGAGAAGATATTCCCAAATAGGACAATACTGACCCCTGGGGGCATTGGAATGATCCAGTAGGATGGTAGTAACCTCTAGTGCAATTGTGGAGGCAGGGTTGAATAAAAATAAGGGGGCAGTGAAAGCATTAGTAAAGAAGAGAAGAGAAGAAAATTTTGAAAAATTACATGTTTCATCTGTTGTATAACAGAGTTAAAGTTATAGTGGTTACATTAATATTTTCCAAATAAATGCACAAAATGCAAGTTATAACTAATCAGTGGTCAAGTCTGCCAACAGGTCTTAACAAGCAAGTATTAGCAGAAAAACATGTCTTGTATTGTTGGGAAGTCCAGAATGCATCAGTAGGGAATATGTTTATATATATATATGAGACACAAATAAAAAAAAAAACACTAAAGGTTTAAAGAAAGTAGATTTCCAGTTGGGCACTGAGTAATTTATTTTATTTTATTTTTTTAAAGCACTTGGGGTTAAGTAACTTGCCCAAGGTTACTCGGCCATTTATTTTTGTGTGGGTGTTAAGTATCTGAGGCCGGAACTGATCCTAGGTCCTCCCGACTTCAGGGCCAGTGCTCTTACTCACTATGCCACCTAGCCTCCCCTGAGTAATTTATTTTTAAAAGGTGAGTGATAGGCCAAATAAGTTTAGGAACCTTCAAATAGACTGTGAAGAAGAAATCAACTTCTCTAACACAAATGTAACAACTTCACTAAATTAGTAAGCATTTTTATCTAAATTTTGAAAATCACAATAGCATGTATTAAAAAAAATATAGCACCTGGTTCATTCTTCTCTCCCATGTAAGCCTTGTCATCACCTTTGGTGATGGAAGTTTGTATATTTCAAACTGAGACATCTCAAAGTCCTCATATTGAAAACAAACCATTATCTTCATTATCTTCTCCCCTCCCCCCACCTTACAACTCATCCCTCTTCAGGCTTTATTTAGATCAAAGACATCATCTATTCTCTCAAATGTGTTACTTTGGAGTTAACTTCCACTCCTCATTTGCTCTTGCCTTGTATATCAAATAAGTTATTAAATCTTGTCATTTGTACCTCTACTTGCATCTAACCCATTATCTCTGCTCAGCCATCACCTTAGTTCAGTTCCTAATCACCTCCTGCCTACATTATTGGAATGGCTTCCCAATTAGTATTCCTTTCTCAAGTCCCTTACTACTTCAGTCCATCCACCACAAAACTGCCACAGTGATTTTCCTTGAGTACAGGTCCAACCACACCATTCCCTTACTCAATAAGCTCCAATGGCTCCTTATTGCCTTTAGGATAAAATATACTCTTTTTTTCTGACTTTTTTAGCCCTTCCCAACCCATTTCCAACCTGCCTTTACATTGTGCATTCCTCTTGTGGACACTCTGTGGTTCATACAAATTGTTTTTCTCTTTGTTTATCACAAAACCACTCTAATCTCTGTCTCTGTGCATCCTATCCACTTTTCTAGAATGCCTTCTCTGATCTACAACTGATTAAAGAAAAAGGAAAACACCTCTTTCCTCAAACATCATATAGCCCCTTTTCTGCATCTGTTGTTCTTCAGTCATTTCTAGTCCTGCCCAACTCTTCATGACCCCATTTTGGGTTTTCTTGGCAAAGAGACTGAAGTAGTTTACCATATCCTTCTCCAGATCATTTTATAGATTAGGAAACTGAGTTATATAGAGTTAAGTGACTTGCTCAGGGTGACATACCTAGTAAGGGTCTGAGACTGGATTTGAATTCAGGAAGATGATTCTTCCTGACTCCAGGCCCAGCACTCTCTCCATTGTGCCACCTAGCTGCTTTTTCTCTCATATATCACAGATATTTATGTCTATAACCAATCTCCTCTATTGGATTGTAAGACCCTTAAAGGCAGGGACTACATTAACTTTCATCTTTTTGTCCCTCACACCTAACCTAGTGTTTTTTTACCCTTAGCAGGTACTTAATTAATATTTATTTCATTGAAATGAATTCTTCACTATGCCCTTGAATACTGCCAAGGAGTTAAAAAGGATCCTGGAAACTTGGGACACTTACAGTATACTAACACCCTTGTCTGATAGCTGCCAATGCCCTGGGAAAAGGTGAATAAATGGTGACACAGAAAACGTTATTTTAATAATCAGAGAAGAAAGTAGACACTAATGGAATGCTTCATTCTATAATGTTTAAGTCAAAATGTAGAGCACAGAAAGTCAGAGGAATTCAAAAGACTCTAAAATGTTTTTGAAACCCTTGGATTAGAGATCATCCTGAAACAAAAGACCCAAAGACTTTTGGAGACCTGTCTCACTTCTTTTGACTTGTATACATATTTACAGTAAAGAAATCTGGGAAAATATGCATGGCATTTTCCGGTACACGGAGGTTGCTTTCCTACTAATGAGTATGCACCTCTTCCCTATTCACAATACTGTGGGAAAATGTTGAATTTTATTCAAAGAACAAGGGAAATTAAAGAGAAACTCATTCACAATACATTTTTGGTCTTAATTTTTCCCTAAAGTAATTCTCTGAGTCACCCAGAGACCTACTTGGTAGCCTGATGTCTGCTTGAAGTCTGATGTCTTATGGAAGTTTCCATTATGAACTCCAGGTGACTCAAAATCCCCTCTGACCACTCGGATGTGTGGCCTCCTACCAAGGGAATACTTTCCACTTATCCAGTACCCACCCACAGTCCCTCAATTGTTTTCCAACTACTACAATCTAACCTCTTATTTGGGATAATTCAAATCATTTGAGCCTATGTCAGTAACTATTTCCTGGTCCCATCACCAGTGGAAAGGACTAATTCTTTGGCAGTCTCCAAGGCATGACTACGATAAGGTTGATACCATTATCTTAAATCTGTTCAAAGAAAAGGAGGGGGTAGTTCAGCACAACTAATTCATTTTGTATGGAATATTATAGATGGAACCGAAGAATTCCCCTCTTTCTGCAGCTTTCATGACCAGGCTGTGCTGCAAGGTCTCCTTGGTTTTCCCTGAAGCTTTTTGACCCCACTGTCAGTCTTTGCAATGCGGTAGCATCCACAGTCTGGTTCCTTTCATCCTTTTTAAACATCTAGTCTCCTCTAAGTTCGTGCTCATATTTCTTTTTAAAATAAATAAATTTATTTTTAGTTTTCAACATGCACTTCCATAAGTTTTCAATTTTTCCCACCTCCCTCCCCAAGATGACTGTGCTCAGATTTCTAAAGTGGAAAAAGAATGCAATAGTTACTGACAGTAGTAGCCCTGGCGGGGGCATTGTCCTCTCTCCCATGTTGGAAATTCTTCCATCCAGAAGCATGCACTTCTTGGCTGGTATTTAACTACTTCCCGATGATATTGTTTTTGTAGAATTGGTTGTCCTTGAAAGAATAAAGTGAAATGAGAGAGTTAGGTGGGACCTCACTATGTCAGTGCATATGGTTTTCCTGGGTAGTTTTCCTTATATGTCTGGGTCTTTATTCCTATGAGAAAGAAAATTTTGTCTTGGACTGTACTTCTCAATGACCTGAGGACTTGGACACAGAGAATATCAAAGGGATGGTATTAACACGCATCCTTGAATGTTTCTTCTACCTCATTCCTTCTTTTAGGTATGACTGTATAAGGAGTTATAGGGCCTTGGTACTCAGAGCTCATAGGACCAAAAGAGCTACATACTTGTTCTCACCTTGTCCACTCCACCTCTCCTTTTTTACCTGATTAGTCTCCACTGGTTGCTGACTAGGCAGACTCCTTCAGCAGATTTTTGGACAAGATGTGTCTTCAAACCTGGTATCTGGTGTCTTCAAACCTAGGTATCTGACATCTTATTTATCAGCTTCCATCCACCCTGCATGAGTAGTATAATGACCTTGGTCAAATAATTTTTTGTAATGCAATAAGTAGATCACATAATAGTTTAGATCCCAGACATGCAAGTGAATATACACTCTGCTATCAGCTTTATAAGGGATCAAAATTTCTGCGACCCATTAAGGTCATAGAAGTTACCCTTTTGAAAAGGTTTCCCTTTGCACAATAAGTCAGAGCAGAAATGTTCACTTTTCACTTACTGATTCTCAACTTTCAACTTTTATCTATAAAGCAAGGGAAATGAACTAAAAGATCTTGTCTCTTTCATGTCTAAAGGTATGATCATATGAATATAAGTGAAAATGCTTTGTATGCTACAAAAATGCAATTTATTAACATTTTGGGCAAGCCCCCTTAACTATCTTGTTTTCTGTGGTGCTCCCCATAAAATGATGGCTTTGGAAAGAGACTCTCTAAGCTACAATAAATGTAATGCTGACTTAATGTGACACTGACTTAATGTGACATTGCTTGTGTTCTCAGCACATTATGATCCCAATCTCATACTCTCATTAAATGATCCAAGACTGTGTTTCACCATATTCATCTCAAAGACATAATGGAACATCCCGCCTTGAGTTTATTTCTGTGCTTTGGTTTTTAAGTGCATATAGACTTCAGAATACCACTTAGTACTCTATTGTGGCTTGCCCAAAGAGCTTTGTAGATAACTAATTGTTGGCAATATGAAGTAACAAAAATAGATGGAATGAATTCACCTTTTACTGGCGATCCAGAACACATAAGTTTGGTTGGAGAAATCACGATTGATGTAAAACGTCAACCCCACACTAGACTTCTCTGTTTTGCTACAAAGTTGGGGGTGGGGAAGGAAAGTCACTTTCCCACATATGTCATGTGAGAGAAACTTCAATTTTGGAAGCCGCAGATCACACGATCTTTGATCGGCTTCGTCATTTCTCTTTAAAACTGTGAATGCCTTTAAAAATAAAAACTTTTCAGACAGCTTTCAAAAATACTGAGACTGGTATTAGGTTAAACTGATCATTTGGAGTCTAACATTTTCATTGCATAGCACTAACCTTATTTGTCTTTCTCCCACCTCCCCTGCAGTCATTGCCATCCCCTTCTACTGCTCCCCCCAGCACTAGCCAGAGCACAAACATTGGCTGACAGAAAGCATTCAACATTTCCTACAGACAAAGTTTTCCCTAAAGACCAAGCTGAAATAAGAGGCAGGACATATCTAATGTCTTTGTGCCTGCCATCTCATTTGTTTTAGTCAATAAACATTTATTAAATACTTACTAACCTACTATGTGCCAAGCACTGGGCCAATCACTCAGGATACAAAGATATGTAAAAGCCAATCTCTACTCTGAAGGAATTCTCAGTTGAATGGGGGAGATAACACAAACAACCACACACAAACAACTCTGCATGGGATAAATGGGAAATACTCAATAGAGAGGTCACTATAATTAAAAGGGATTGGGGGGCGGAGCCAAGATGGCGGAGTAGAAACAGCTCGTCCAAGCCTCTCTGCCCCCAGATTCTCCACAAACTATGTAAAAAAGGACTCTGAAAATCTTCTGGAGCCCCAGCACCCACAGAACGACACAGAGAAGCTAACCTCCCGCTGAGGACAGCCCAGCAACCTGCAGGAAGGACCAGCGCAGTGGTCTGGGAGCCGGCAGCACGCAGAGCGCAGGAGCCAAGCCGAGCCCAGGTCCACGTGAGCCGAGGTTTTAGCCCCAGGGCAGCAGGGCCAGCAGCCAGCTGGAGGAACCCCAGAACACCAGGAACTGTGGAGACGCTAGAATTATCAACATAGACTTGCCTAGGACAAAGTAAGAGGTTAGTGTCCTATGGACTTTGGGACCTGTATTTGGGGAATGCGTCAGCTCCCTCCCCTGGGGGCTAGAAGCTGCTGAGGAGACACGCCACTGTGTAGTTTTCAGAGGCATTTCCGGCTCCCAGCCTACAAATCGTGGGAGATCCAGCGATCAGTCTTGGGGGGTAATCGCTCTTGCTTTAACCTCCCTGGATCTGGATTGTGATCTAGGGTGGAAGTTGTGGGTGGGTTTATAGCTTGCCAGAAACGGCAGTTGCCCCCCACAAGTTCGGGATGAAAATTCCTCTATCTGGCCTTAAAGCCATAGTGTGGCAACAAGCCCAAAAGTCAAGCAATTAAGTGGCAACATGCCAAGGCAAAGGAAACAGAAAAATGCAACCCTAGACTCCTATTTTGGGGGCATAGAGCGGAAAAGGACTGTGAGGTCAGAAGTCCTGCTCCAAAAGCCCCAGGGGAAAACATGAGCCGGTTGCAGGCCATAGAGGACCTTAAGAAGGACTTTAAAAATCAAATAAGAGAAGTGGAGGAAAAATTGGAAAGAGAAATGAGAAGGATGCAGGAAAAGTATGAAATGAGGGTCAACAGCCTGACTGAGGAAAACAACACCTTAAAAATAGACCAACTCAAATGGCAAAGGAGGCCCAAAAGGGCAATGAGGAGAAGAATGCCTTAAAAAGTCGAATTTGCCAGATGGAAAAGAATCTCAAAAGTTCACTGAGGAGATTCATTCCTTCAGAGTTAGACTGGAGCAAATGGAAGCTAATGACTTTATGAGAAATCAAGATGCTGTTAAGCAGATCCAAACAAATGAAAGATTAGAAGGCAATGTGAAATATCTCATGGAAAAACCACTGACCTGGAAAATAGATCCAGGAGAGACAATTTAAAAATTATTGGACTACCTGAAAGCCATGATCAAGGAAAGAACCTAGAAATCACCCTTCAAGAAATTCTCAAGGAAAACTGCCCTGATGTTTTAGATTCAGTGGGCAAAATAGAGGTTGAAAGAATCCACCGATCACCTCCTGAAAAAGATCCCAAAAAGAAAACTCCCAGAAATATTATAGCCAGGTTCCAGAATCCCCAGATCAAGGAGAAAAATACTACAAGCAGCCAGGAAGAAACAATTTCAATATTGTGGAAACACAATCAGAATAGCCCAGGACCTGGCAGCTTCTACACTGAGGGATCGAAGGGCATGGAATATGATATTCCAGAGGGCAAAAGACCTGGGAATGAAACCAAGGGTCACCTACCCAGCAAAACTGAGTATTTTGTTTCAGGGGAAAATATGGTCATTCAGTGGAATAGAGGACTTTCAAGCATTACTGAGGAAAAAACCAGAGTTGAATAGAAAATTTGACATCCAGATGCAAGAAGTAAGAGATGCCTGAGAAGGTAATCAGGGAAAATAAATCAAAAGGAACTTATCAAAGTTGAACTATTTACATTCCTATATGGAAAAGCAATATCTGTGACTGATGATATCTTTCTCACTATGAAAATAATGGAAGAAGGGGGTGTGGTGATATGAATACATATGTGAATGTGTGTGTATATGGTTACAGTTATATATGGATAGAGGGCATAGGTTGATTTTGTTGGGAAGGGAGAGTACTCAAGGGATGAAATTATGAGGTGAGAGAGGAAAGTGGCAAGAGGAGATGGGGAGAAACATGGTAGGGTAAACTATCCCATGTAGGGGAAGTGGGTGCAAAGGAGGGGGAGAATAAGGAAGGCTAAAAAGGCAAAACCACATTCACATTGAATTTGGTTCAGGGAGAAAATGACATACATACTAAATGGGATATCTCAACCTGCAGCAGGATAGGGGAAGGGGGATGAGAGGAGGGATGATGGATGGGAGGGCATCCTTGGGGGGAGGGGAGGTTGGAAGTACCCACTATAGAAGAGGGACAGGATCATGTAGGGAATGGACCAGGTGGGGGGTGGGATGAGTGGGAGGGAATTATAAGCAGTCTTGAACAATATATCTACTATGATAATGTTTTGCATAGCTAGACATGTACAACATATACTGAATTACTTATATCCCAAGAAGGAATGGGTGACAAGGGAGGAAGGAAATGGATCTGAAAGTCGAGGTCTTAACATTAAATGTTTCAAATATATATAAATACTATTATTAATACTTTTTTGCTTATAATTGGGAGATAAGATGTGCAGGCATTGGGACACAAAGATTCACCTTCCTCTAATGGAAAAGTCGAAGGGGGTATGGGAGAAGGTATGGGAGAGAGCAGATTGGAGGAAGCGATATCTTGTGGGACTGCTATTCTGGGAGGTTGGGTAGGGGAATAATGGGGGGAAAATGATTGTAACTCAAAATCTGGCGGAAATGAATGATGTAAAACAGAAGTTAATAAAGTATTTGTTTAAAAGAAAAAAAAAAAAGGGATTGGGAAAGACTCCCCATAGAAGGCCAGATTTTAACTGGGATTTGAAGGAAGCCAGGCAAGCCAGGAAGTGGAGAGGAGGAGAGGGAGAGCATGCCAAGCATGAAGCACAGCCAGTGAGAATGCCAGGAGCTGGGAGAGAGCATGTCTTGTGGCCAGGGTGACGGGATTGAAGAGTGCAGGGATATAAATTATAAAAAAGACTGGATGGATAGAAAGGGGGTGGTGTTGTTGAAGGGCTTTGAAGTAAACAGAAGGTTTTATATTGATCCCAGAGGCTTTAGGTGTCCATTGCAGTTTATTGAATGAGAAGTGAGATGATATGGTCAGGCTGCACTTTAGGAAGATCCTTTTGATAGCTGAGTGGAGGATGGACTAGAATGCAGAGAAACTCATGACACACAGACCAGCAAGCAGGCTATTGAAATAGTCCAGGTATGAGATGATAAGGGCTGCACTGTAGTGGTGATAGTGTCAGAGGAAAGAAGGGAGTATATTCAAGACATGTTATGAAGATAAAATTAATAGGCCTTGGCAACATGTTAGATTTGGATGTTGAGAGGAAGTCTGGATAAGTGGGAAGGTGGTGGTTTTAGTCCAAGACAGGGATGGGTATCAATGGGTATAATAGGGAGGGACTGGAAGAATGTTTGATTTGGAGTCAGAATATTCAGATATGCTATGCAATGCCTATGTGACCTTGGACAAGTCATTTCTCCCTGGGCCTCAGTTTCCTTATCTGTTAAGTGACAGGGTGGGACTAGATTATCTCCAATGTCCTTCCAAGTTTTAAATCTTTCAATGAATGTTATGTATCAGTTTTGGAGGAATGTGCAGAGGGGGTCTGTGTACTCCTGTACAAGTAGATATTAAATAGGTGACCTCCAAGGTCCCTTCCTATTCAGAGAATGGTAACCATGAAGTAATCAAACGGATGCTAGAATTCCACTGATGTGGGCATTTCCTTCTGGGAAATGTATGGCAACTAATGCATGCTTGTTTATGTAGTGGAATGAGTCCATGCCCTTCCATAATTATGCCACAGAGCAACCAACATGCTCAAGGCCATCAGAGCCCATGGTTGTCCTGTGGTTATCCAAGAACTTCAAAAATGATCATGGTATCTTTGTCTTCACTGTGGGTCTTGATTCTTCCAGTAATCAGGTGTATGACCCTGGATATGTAATTTTTACCTCTCTAGCTTTGGCTAGCTAAACTTCAACATCCCTTCTTTTACTATTCTATGAGTTTATGATTTACAATGTGGCCCCTGAGAGAAATCCGTCTATAAGGGGTTAGAGTAGAATGAACATGCAGGGCTTCCTGCCTTTTGAGGTTCTTGGGAATGGTAGTGCTAACTGTTCACAGAACTTTTGTTTAATAACTAGCACATGATTGTAGGTGCATAGAAAATACGAATTTCTATGTGAGTCCGAAATAATAAGCTATTCTAAGCTTTTCTGCAATTTCCAAATGTGGGCCTAATTTAGCCTCAGTTTTCTAAGGCAAATCAAATCTTTGAAAGCAGTATATGTGCATAAAACTCATTTACTTAACAACTAGCTTAACCGAACCTTGAACAACATTAGAGAAGCATTTAGATTCCGAGCAATAGTCCTGGCATGAAATTTTCCATTTGATTTCAGAATATAATCAATTTCAGTTTTTTAATGACATTTCCTTCTTTTTTTTAAGAGAAGATAAAACCCTTATTCTCCATTTTGTTCTTTGGTACTGAATCTGAGAGTTAAAAGATTGGTTTTATTTTCTCTAGAATATGTGACATTTTCTCTTTTCTTTTATTGAGAAAACAAAAGGAAGCAGAAACAGATGACAGCATCCAGATAACAGAAAATTAAAGTTAATTTTCCTGCAGGTTTTGTTAAAGTAAAGTTTTCATTCTTTATCAGGTTGGGGGAATCTTTAGAAAATAGCGAGCAGTGGAGAGCAATTTCCTCGGGCGGGGGGGGGGGGGAAATCATCTTTTTTCTTCAGGTGATGTCATTTTAAAACCAATGTATTTTTTTTTTTTTGGCAGCAGAGAATTTCATTCATACAAAATGGAGGCAGGATAGCAGGTGTGTGTAAAC
The DNA here is from genome assembly GCA_011680675.1 of Gymnobelideus leadbeateri. Classification (NCBI taxonomy): domain Eukaryota; kingdom Metazoa; phylum Chordata; class Mammalia; order Diprotodontia; family Petauridae; genus Gymnobelideus; species Gymnobelideus leadbeateri. Next base: position 116,949 of record WOXC01011162.1, on the reverse strand, counting down.
ACTCTTAAAATTCATCTATGTATAAAAAGTCATAGGTTCATAGGACACGATCACAGATTTAGAGCTGAAAGGGACCTTAATACCCTTTCATTTCAGAAATTATGACACTGAGGCAGGAAATTAAAGTGGCCTGGCCAAGGTCACATGATCAGTGAGTGGCAATCCTGCAATTCAAATGCAGATCTTCTGACTCCCATTCCCATTCTTTGAAAGCTTTTTTCAGTAATTATCTTTCACAAAACAAAGCTAAGCCCCACTGTTGCTGATTTTCAACACAGCATTAGACACAATAGATTTTCTTTTTGGAGGGGGGAATAGATGAATTTATTAAAGTGTCCTCTAATGAAGTAAATGGAAAACATATCAAACACCAACTCTCTGGGAAGAAAATGAAAATTCCTTCAGTCAAAAAATTACCCTTGGAGAAAAACAGCTGTAAAGAAGCGGGCCATTCTTTGTTTGAGGCAAACAAGAAGAAATGAAAAAGATCTGGGGAGAATGAATAGTAAAGGAGAGGGCGTCTTTTCAAGAGGCAGATGATTTGTTTTCTCCTTGCATCCTGTCTGGGCTGGTTTGCTTAGCTGACCAAAGCAAAGTACTAATAGAGGAGAGGATTGCATCCCGCCATGCATCATACAGCCTCACACAGAAGAAATTGCTTCATGACCCTGTCGTCTCTTCCAAACCCTAGCCAGATGTCTGATGAATGTGTGCTGTTTGCCATGAAACTGTGGTTGGTCCAGTACAATTGTAAGGGCGATTCAAGTATCCTCCTAATATTGGCTTAATCTTTATATATTCACTTAATCATTCTTAGGTACTTTGGTGGACCTATTATTTCAGTTGGGGGAGGAGCAGAGCCTGCCTTCACTCACATAGATCATAACCCTTACATGACCTTAACTTATGTGATTCCTGGGTTTTTTCCACTAATACTCCAACAAAGATCTGCACTGTATGCTGGTTATCTAAGTCTCATTCTTTTCAGACCTCAGAAGCATCAATAAATCACTTAAGTTGCCCATTCGTTGTCTCTAATTCCCCAAACACGACTGACCCATTTCCCTTTGCCCATGTACCCCTGACAAGTAAAGTCTTCTAGGCCACTTCTCATTTGCTGATGACATACTGTATCTTACTGGTACTCACCATGAGACTTTCAAATGTCCTTTAGGCCCTTTAAAATGGTAAGGCTTCTAAGGCGATGATGCTTCATGATCAGGAGCCTCATAGCATCTCCAGAAACACATTAGTTGGAGTAAAGATTAAATGAGATAATATTTGAAAAGCACTTAGCATAGTGCTTGGCACACAGTAAAACTATATACATATCTATTCTTTTTCCCCGGTAAAAAGATGGGCTTGTGCAGAGGCAGCAGAAAGCAGGTTGGGGCATTGAAAGCCCTGTGTAATTTTCCAAATATGATGCAGTATAGTTTTTTTTTCTCTTGCTCAAGACAGGGACTAGTCCATTATCCTCATTCAGTGCTTGTCCAAACTTACTGGTGGTCTATAGGCTTCTTGATAAGTTGTATGCAATAATCTGAGGAATATGTAGATTTTTAGTTCTATGTGGGTGGTTAGAACAATCTCTTTTGCATTTGTGGAGTTTACTAAATAGGTAGGCAGTCTTCTAGGGCCTGATTTTAACTAATATAATATGATTTGTGAATAGGAATATTAGTGAGGTTTCACTATCTGTGTTTCCCTGGACCTGCGTAATGGTAATGAGTATTTGAAGATCTTCCCTGCCCCTTAATAGGCCAAATGTAAGTACATGGAGCCTGTGGTAGGAGGAGTTTGCTGAAGGGTGGAGCAGAGCCCACAGGAAGCTGGGAGTCAGAGTAGTTAGAGCTGGAGGGAAGAGGGGATGCACCAAAGGATATAGCTAGGCTTATGAGTATTTAACCCTTCCTGTGACAGCTAGGCTTGTGAGTTTGTGGGAAGGTTAAAGGATGCTGTGGCTCCTGTTGCCTTGTGGTATATTAACTTTTTTGTTGCTATGATGGGTTCAGTTTCCTGGTATTGGGATTTGGTTTTCTGGTACCTGGATAAATGTTTTGCTTCTGTCTTATATATGGAGAGTCTTCTATATTCTATGATTGAGAACTATGCTGGCATATTCACTGTCAGCACTGTGAATATTCCATTAGTGCTACACCCTGCCAAAGGTGATACCATGGGTAGGAAGGCAGGGGGCTGTAGTTGGGAGACACCTGTGACAATTGTTATGTTGCTCCCAGGCATCTGGGCCTGGACTGTCCTGGCTTGGGCTGACAAGATATTCTGCAGTGGTACTATCTCAGTTAGTGAGAAACCAGAAGCAATTATGTGGGTCATTGAAGGCAAAATATTCAGTAATTATAAGGTATCATGAACAAAAGGGCCAGGCATAAGAGATATGCCATAGATTCAGAAGGAATAGACTGGCAGTAGGGTAGCAATCACATATTAAGGGTCAAAAGGCACATTCTAGACCAAAGAGACATATGGCAAGTATCTCAGCATCCTTTTGAACTTTGCTAGATGGTGCTAAACTTTAGCTTCTTTGTTCTGTATGAATATTGGCTATGGAGAGCTCTGAACCACAACTAGAGTATACACAGAGAGAAATAGCTATGTCTGCCTAACCATGGGTACCAGCCTTTGGGGATTTTTTGGGACCCCCTTTAGGGTTTTTTAAAAATTATTTTCAATACATGGAACAAAACAAACATTTCCATAACAGACAATGACTAAAATGATTACACATGAAACTGCAAATTTACCATGTACAACTTACCATTCCCTCCAAATATACAACAAAGTTATCATGTAAATTTCTTTTTTTCCCTTTTTTTTCCTTCCCCACCCCAGCCCTAGAAATGGCTACCACTAGACAAAAAATAGGAACATATATATGTAAAATTATTCTATACATACTTTTGGTTTTGAATCAAACTACTTTTTCCATGATCTCATCCATGACATTGTTGGTAACATTAGTTAACAAGTATCTCTGTGCTTAAAAGCCCACTTGACAAACTGAAGACATCACCGAACAGGGCTATTTTTGAAGATTTTTTCCAACAGAATCTTTTATTATTTGAACTTACATGTGGAAGACACATTATCTGAGAAGAGCCTTCAAGGCTTCATTTTGTTCTACAGAATCAAAAAGGGATAGGACTATAATTCTAATTTCATTGCTATAGGGAAGTCAAAAATGGTGAAGCTCTCTCTGTCAGTGCAGGTCTGCCTCTTATTTCAAACTCCTTGTCTTAAAGAACTATTAAGTTGAATGACCTTTTTATGGTCTCACAACATATATATGTCAGAAGTGAAACCTAAGCCTCACAAGGTCTTCCTAATCCTGAGGTCAAGTCTTAATCCATTACACTACATTGTCAAAGAAAATGCTATTATTATTATTATTATTAATTATTACTACTATTCTTATTAAACATGGTGGGAGATTGAGAGGAAAAGTGGCATAGTGGATAGTGCTCTAATCAGAACCATAAAGACTCAGTCTCAGGGGCGGCTAGGTGGCGCAGTGAGTAGAGCGTCGGCCCTGGAGTCAGAAGGACCTGAGTTCAGATCCGGCCTCAGACACTTAATGCACACACAAACAAAAACCTAGCCGTGTGATCTTGGGCAAGTTACTTAACCCCAATTGCCCTCCAAAAAGCAAAAAAAAAAAAAAAGACTCAGTCTCAAGTTAAGTAAGAAGATCTGGGTTTGAATTCCAGGAATCCTATTCACTAATTGTATGACCTTGGTCAGGTCACTTTAATTTTTTCCACTTCAGTTTCATCATTTGTGAAATGAAGGGGCACTAAGGTCCCTTTCAGTTCTAAATCTATGACATATTCTGGTTATATGACCCTGACCAAATCATTTCTCTTTGCTATAGGCAACTCTCTAAGAGAGAAGGTGTTAGTTATCCTGTGCTGGTAGAGGGAATTTCCTCATCTGGGAGTATCCTATGCTAATGTCCCTATCCCTTTGGTTGGGATATTATATTATCTTCAACTGTGTCAATTGTGTAGTCTGATACTAATTGATCAATGAATGCAACCAATCAACCAACCAATCAATCAATCAGTCAATAAACAAGTGCATACTGTATGCCAGACAGTATGCTAAATGCTAGGGATGCAAAGAGAAAGCAAAATCACCTGTTTTTGTCTATGAATATTTTCCTTCTCTCTTCCCACATTTTCACTGAGGATGCTTTTGATGTGTTCATAAACCATTCTAATAAACATTTTATGGAAATAAGAAAGTAGGTATATTGGTTGTTAGTTGCTTATGTCTTCCATTTTCCTTTTTTAAAAAGTAAAAATGCCTTTGATGGTCTTTTTTATTTTCTTGGAATATACCCATTTTTAAAAATGTCTGGCAATTAATCCCTAAGCCCTGAAGATGTCAGATACCTATAGCCCCTGAAATCCACCCAGTTTTTCGTGGGTCCACAGTTAGCTACCCCAGGTAGGGGCTCTTAATCTTTTTTATGTGTGTAGCATGAATTCCTTTTTCAGTCTGATGAAACCTGTGGACCTCTTCTCAGAATAATGCTTTTTTAAATACACAAAATACAAAGGAAATAAATCATATTGAAATGAGATTATCAAAATATTAAAAAAACCAAATTGGCTGATGCCCAAGTGCTTTTGGGGATCAGAATCCTTTACAAACCATGACTTCAAAACCCATCAAGTCCCACTTATCACACAGAGGACACAGTTCACACCAAAACCTTTTAATGTAGCATCATAACAATAGCAGTAATTTCTCCCACTAATTTTGTGGTCATTCTACCACAAATAAACACATCCTTAGTGGGAATATTGGTATTCCACAGAGGTCACAGGTGCAGACCTAAAACTGTGGGAAACACATGTGATCAGAGCACCCACATGAAAGTGAACACACAAAGAAGGAAAACTCTTATTTCTCTAACTCTGTAAAGCTACTGATGTATCGTCAATGATACTGTTATACTGCTTCTCACCAAGCTTTGCATTTTAGCCATTCCCTGTTGATTTTTGGTAGTTCAGCTTTCTTCAAAATCACCCTGTGCAACATCTGCTAGAGATGCTTTAGAGAATAAACCCCTTTTATTTAGTAAAGTCTGTAGCTCTTCTCACCTGATCTTTCTTCTTCAACCATTCACTAAAAAAACCTGTCATTAATCATATGCTTTCCTGAAGTCATGGTTATAGTTCTTTCCACTTGTTCTTTTGGCCACCTACTGTACCTCAGGTATAGTCCTAGCCTGAGACACTGTCTTCAGAGATACCTTCCCCTCTCTCCTCCATCTACAGGAAGATCTGTGATTAGTCAATATCTCCCCTGTAAGGGAAGACTACAAATCTCCTCAGACGATGCTTATGAAGCTCTCTTCAACTTCTGTCGGTCTACTCAGTCAAAAATAACCAAGAAGCTTCCCATTTCATCTGAGCTGTACCAGAAAGTTAAAAAAAAAGTCCAAGACTCAGATCAAGTCAGCTATTTGGACTCTTCTATTTTCTTCCCTCAGTGATTCTGCCAGCTGCCATATTTTCTACTCTTTTCCAAGCCTCTCAGTTCAACTGTCATACGATTTGTGGGCAGAAACCAATTTTAGTTTGTAAGTCTTCCTTGCCCCTGGCTAGGCAAGTATCCCAAGGGCTCCTCTTCCTTGAACATAAAAGGAGCTCACTTATTTTATGGTGAGGAAACTTTAAAAGCCCTTCAGCATCATGTCTTGCACTATTCAAATAGCAATGGCTGCACTGGCTAAAGTGCTGAAAAGACTGCTGTTCTTTCTTCCGCTTCCACCTGCCAGAGCATGCCAGCATAATATCCACCAGGGCTCTCTTCTTAAAGAGGCTTGTCGACTTAATTTTGAGAAGCTCGTCAAATTTCTCAGAGAACACTAAATTCCCACCTCACCACCCCATAGTGTCATGGAGGTGACTATAGGTTCTTTATGGTCATGTCAACACATTTCAAGCTCAGAATATTCTACTTAGTTGCAATAGCTTCAGGTAGAAGCTGTCCACACGATAGGCTGTCCATACTATATATCCTTATCGAAATACAATCCACACCTTTAAAGACTTCTTCAAATGTCGTTATTTCTATGATGCTTCTCATGATTACTCCAGTTAGAAGGACCAGCCTTCAGAGAGGTTCATTCAATGAAAGTTTGCTGACACATGACATGATTATTACTCCATTTCACAGACATGGAAATGGAGGCTTAGAAAGATTAAGTGATTTGCCCAGGATCACATCCTTAGCAAGTGCCTGAGGCAGGATTCCAAATCAGGTCTTTCTGCACCCAAAATGAAACACTTGATCTGGGAGGGTCTTCCTTGCCCAGATAAGAGACCATTTCTTATTAATCCTTAATCACTGAATAGGCATTGCCTCAGTCAAATAGAGACCTGTTAAAGATCTTAGCTTGAAAAGGTTAAGGTTCCCCACTACATCTTGGGCCATCTCTAGTCATCCTGATCTATATCTTGCCACTGGACCCAAATGGTTCGGCAGGGAAAGTGAGGCTGGTGACTTTTCACAGCCCTGCCTCACTTAAATCCAAATTCACTTGCATATCATGGCATCACTTCCCTGATATAGTGGTCCTCTTTGGACAAACAACAGTGAAACACTCTATCCACTGTGCAGTCTAGCTGCCTGGGGCATAAAGAAATTGTAGTTAAATAGAAGAGCTTACTTCTCAAATAAAGGGGTTATCAGAGTTGATTTCATTGACCACACAAAAATAATCTAATTTTATGAGATACTCATTTGGTCAAATTGCCTCAAAGTGACCAGGATGAATGTAAACAAATGAACTACCATTCTGATAAATGAAGTTTATGTCAATATACTTTTCAGTGGATGAAAAAGTGAAAATATGAGTATGCATAACTATAGCAATGAAAGTGGTATTCTATAGGTGAGGTAAAAGAGGAACAATTGTACTTCAGGATTTCAGGGAAAAGATTATTTCTGATTGGAGTAATTAGAGGGAGCTTCACAGAGGTGGAAATATTTAAAGAGGTCCTTAAAATGTGGGCAGGATTTTGAGAGACAGAAACGGGGTGGACAACATTCTGAGGGGAGGAATAGCCTAAATAAAAATGCAGCCTTGGAAAAACATAAATTGTATTTGAGGAGAACTGAGTAAATGCAACAGTTTGCCTGAAACATGTAACTCATTTTGGAGAACACTGAGAGATGAAGTTGGAAGTTATGGTGGAAGGCCTTGAATGCAAATCTAAGTCGTTTTCTCTTTATGTTAATAATACATTATTTTCAATTCCATAGAATATGTTTCAGATAAGTTACACACATCTTCTTCTATCTGTAACATGGAAACAATCATGTTTTGAGGTCATTCAATGAAAGTGAAACTTGAATCTCCTAGTACTCATAAAGGAATTTGAATTTATGCAAAACTTTTAAAAAACATCTGAAAAACCTACTTTTATTAAAGTAAAATAGGTAATCTCTTTCTTCTATCATCTTTATATAAATACTATAAGAAATTCCTTGACGATGTCTTTTTATTACTTATTAAACTGAGCAATAAATATTTATTAACAAATAATAATGAAAAGCACTTATTAAATTTCTCAGGTGCTTAATAAATACATAAAATAAAGTAATTTAGTTTGTAGACCTCTGAAGGAGTGAATGCTTATAAAGGAAAAAATATATGTATTTATAAATTGCTTATGGGCACTTAGTTATGTGGTAAAGATGGAATAAAGGGAGGAAAGAAGTAGGATTTCTTCAAAAATTTCTCCTGATCATTTTACTCTTGAAAATCCTTCTTTGTAGGGGGGTGGCCAGTTAAGGAAGTTCTCTGATCAACTCAGGGGAAGGTCATTTTTGTTTGTGGCTTTTGAGAGCATCTTCCTAAGGAGAGTTCATCCAACATAAGATTAAACAATATAAACAAAAGTCCACTTTTGTTTGGGTATTCTCTCAAAATCAATTAGTTGTACTTCATTCAGGATACCGCCTTGGACTGAATATAAAAATCTAATCATCCTTTCTCTATCCTGGCATGTTAACTTCATTTAACACTCCTAATTCTGCCCAAAGTCCATAGGATCTCAGATCTGTGCATTTCAGATGTATTCTGGTACAGCCTATACCTCAAAAATAATTCTGTATATGGTACTTCTGACAAGTGACCATTTTCTTGTCAATGACAAAACCCTTGGAAGACAAAACTCCCTCAAGACAGATTTCCAAAGGAACTTTTATCCCACTCCAGGAGACCTTCTTTCTAATGAGTTCTATCCTTCCTAAACTTAGTCCCCATATTGTATTTGCTGTTTTCTTCCTAACTTTCAGTCCAATTTCAATAGGTTTCTTTAACCCTTTAACTGTATTTAAACAAAAATTTCCCTTGTCTCTCTCTGAAAACATAAGTCAAACAATTTGAAATAAAAAGAGAGAATTGAATATGGAGTAAAAGAACCTGGGTTAGAACCTTAGCTCTACAATTTTTTAAATTTCATCAGGGTTAGTAAGTCCCTTCACCTCTGTGAGGCTTTTTTCATCATCCATAAAATGAGGGGTTTGGATTAGATGACCTGTAAGGTGCCTTCTAAGCCCAGTCTATGACAGGTTTATTTGTAGAGGCATGAGTCGTTCTTATTTGGAGAAATTATGGACAAGCATCTAAGGATTGGAAAAAAGGGGCAAACATTCATTTTTTGGGGGAAAAAGCTGTGACCCTGGCCATTTTTGTCTGGTCAGCTTAAGATTAACACCTGCTGAATTCAAAATTATTGAACAGATTTTCCCCTAAAAAATCAATTTGCAGGAGCTAGGAAGAGCAGAAGGCACACCAGAGTAATCAGCATAACTTTGAACAGAGAAAACTGTGACAGGTCAGTTATTTTCTTTTATAGCAAGATAGTGACTTAGCTAAACTCTATGCTATTTTCCCTTGCATTTATGTTCATATGGTTTTCTTATTAGCAAGGTGGGAAATGTGGTTTTGACAGTATTTCTGTTATGTAAACACCTGGATCTAGGGGTACATTCAAAGGGTAAATAATCAAATGTTTTTCAAAAGAAACTTGTCCTTATATGAGCTAGTAAAGTCCTAGAAAACAGGAATCATGGCATATGTACTGCATGATCTCCCAAAGAACCTAATGATGCCTAATGATACACACACACACACACACACATATACACACACACACACATATATACACACATGTATATACACACATATATACATATATATACATACATATACATACATATATAGCAAGATTATATTGTTAGTGGTATGAACAATGGAGACAGGTGAATTTGAAGACCAGAAGGTTGGTTATGAGTCTATTATAATAGTATAGGCATGGGGTAATGAGATTCTAAACCAGCATAGTGGCAAAGGGAATAGAGAAAAAAGACTAAATAAGAAGGATATTTTGGAATTAGAAAAGCCAGAATTTACCAACTGATTGGGTATGGAGGTAGAGTAAGAGGAAAGACATGAGACTTGACTCTGAGGTTTCAAGTCCAAAAAATGGTAGTGTCCTATTTTCCAAATGGAAAAGTTAGAAGGAGGGGGTGGGTTTTGAAGAAAGATAATGAGTTCCATTTTAGACATGTTGAATTTTAGGTGCGAGTGAGACATCCAGGGGGAGTTGTACTGCAGACAGTTTGAAATGTGAGACTCCTTACAAATCCACAGTTCACAAAGCTCCAAGAAGGGGGTAAAGGTTTATTTAAATCATGGAAAGCAAGAAAAGCTTTTATCAGAGTGCATGGAAAAATACCAGGATTAATGAGCACCATTTTTCCATAGACCTGTAAATCTTTAGGCCCTTACAATCATGCAATAGGTAGCACTCTCAGAATGTATTTTTCCTCCTCTTTCTTCAAAATGTATTATCTACTGCAGCTCTTCACAGCCTGCAAGCAGGCCCACCCACCCATAGGATCACAAGATGGAAGGGACTTCAGAGGCTCATCTACCCTTTCATTAGGTCCCTTTACAGTATAACAAATGAAATATTTACACATTTACCTGCCTTACAACTCAGACACTGGGCCAGATGAAAAATGCCCCCCATGCTGAAGCCTCTCTTGTTTCTGCAGACCTCTGACCTCAGGCATGAGAACACAGGCAAGTACCTCTGACTATAGGATGGGTCTTCATTACTAACCCTGCATTGGGTCTGGGTGAAATCACAGTCTAATGTATTAAACTCCCAGCTGTTAACTTGCCTATTACTTGCAACGCCAACAATTTCCATGGATCTATAAACTCAATAAAATGCTCCAAATTTACTTCAATGTTCCTTTAGGCCCTACCTTTCTTTCTAGGTCAAGAATGGTCATGTTATTCAGATTACATAGGAGTACTTTTCTACCCATTCAGGAAAGGGAGATGGTCAAGGGTAAGGCAACCATTTTCTCACAACTAACTGGGTAAAGAAAAATTTTTAATTATTGCTATTTCACTATCTGTGGATAGAATCTCTTCTTTCCTCTCATCTTTCAGACAGTTTTAATGAGTCGATCTGGGCAATTAAAAAAATTATCACTTGCTGATGGAAAGAGGTTCTAGAGTTAGGGGACCAGAGTTCTAATCCTGACTCTCACTCTTTTTATTTGAATGGTCTAGGGAGGGTTTGGGTTAGTGACCTCTGAGGTCCCTTGTAGCTCTTAATCTGTGAACCTGTTATCCCTGATGATAAACCTCTCTGAAATTGGGCTGATCCTCAGAAGATAGACACAGTCTGTCACTTGGCCCATACTCAAAGCATCCTCCAGAACTTCTGTTCTACTGGTACAACTTCCAAGAGCCCAGGGTCACCTCCATGTTGTGAAGCATCAGCATAGGACAAAACAATATACTTAGGGCCAGACTCCAAACATTTCAGATATGAGATGGGGAAAGACTAGCTAAGTAAACAAGAAAAACATCATAAGATCTTGTTTGGATACAGTAAGCTGAATTCTAATTTAACTGTGAAAAAAAGTCAAGATCATATTAGAATATATTAAAAGCAATATGATGTGCAAGGGAAAGGCAGTGCCTTTTTGCAGTCAGGACTTCATTATGGTAGTGTATTTATTTTTGGTCACCACAGTTAATAAAGGATATGGATAACTTAGGAAAAGTTTCTGAACAGAGAAAATAGATGATGAAAATTATGGGAAAATAAGTAATAGTAGAAAAGGCAAAAGGAAATGGGAGTGGTTTTAATTAGGGAAAGGAAGGTTAAAGGTTGATTTAATTACTGGAACTGGAATCAAGAGAATGGGGGGTTGGAATAAAGAGCAAAACGAAATGAGCTTAAAGCAAGACATATGTCGTTTAGAAATAAGGAAGTATTTCCATTTTTCACTAGCTTCAAGAACAGACAATGCCTTTACTTGGGTGTTTTAAACACAGGTACCTTTTAACAGTCATCTGGAAAAGGTTTTCTTTCAATGTTCCTTCCATCTCTATATGATTCTGTGGTAGACTATTGGGCAAAGAGGATTCATATGCTTTGGATATAATAAAACATTCTAAACATTAAACATTAACATTCTAAACATTAAACTAAAACATTCTCTTCAAAATCTAGGTTTTTGCCTTTCCTGGATGTTTTATAGAAGTACAAGTACCTTTTTTTCTAATTTCAAATTTGTCATTTGTAGTCAGTTTCTATAAATAGCACTTTCAAATATGCAGGCTAGTTTACTGTTTATTCTTAGAATATATTTTTGGAATTTAGTTTCATTTATTCAATAAGAAAGAAAAGTATTTCTAGAGTGATCCTCATAAAATAGCAGTGGTATTTAGCATTTATGTAGCACTTTTTAATTTTTTTAATTAAACAAATGCTTTATTAACTTCTGGTTTACATCATTCATTTCCACCAGATTATGAGTTACATTTTCCCCCCATTTTTTCCCTACCCACCACCCCAGAATAGCAGTCCCACCAGATATCCCCTCATCCAATCTGCTCTCTGCCATATCTTCTCCCATAGCCCCTTCGACTTTGCCATTAGGGCAAGGTGAATCTCTGGGCCCCACTGCCTGGACATCTTATGAAACATTTAATTTTAAAACTTCGATTTTCAGATCCATTCCCTTTCTCCCCTGTCACCCACTTCCTCTGAGAAGATAAGCAATTCAGTATGTGTTGTACATGTATATCTATGCAAAACATTACCATAGTAGATATACTGTAAAAGACTGCTTATATTTCCCTCCCACCCGTCTCACTTCCCACCTGGACCATTCCCTACTTTGATCCTGTCCCTCTTTGATAGTGGGTACTTCTAACCTCCCCTCTCCCCAGAATGCCCTCCCCTTCATCATCCCCCCTCTCATCCCCCTTTCCCCTACTCAGGAGAGTGAGTGAGGGTAAAATATTCCATTTAGTATGTATGTGATTCTCTCCTTGAGCCAACTTCAATGAGAATATGCTTTTGCCTTTTTGCCTTCCTGTTCTTCCCCTCCCCTGCAACTACTTCCCCTTGCCTCTTCTACATGAGATAGTTTGCCCTACCCTGTCTCTCTCCATCTCCTCTTGCCACTTTCCTCTCTCACCTCTTGACTTCACCCCTTAAGAATCATCCCTTCCTTGGGGCGGCTAGGTGGCGCAGCAAGCAGAGAGCCAGCCCCGGAGCCAGAAGGACCCGAGCTCGGATCTGGCCCCAGACACCCAACACACAAACAAAAACCCAGCCACGTGAACCTGGGCAAGTCACCCAACCCCAATTGCCCTCCAAAAAAAAATAATCATCCCTTCCCATCAAATTCAACCTGTGCCCTCTATCCATGTATACCTGTGAACATATGCCACGTACCCTTCTTCAATTATTTTCATAATGAGAAAGGTTTCATCAAACACAGTTATTGTTTTTCCATGTAGGAATGTAAATAGTCCAACTTTGATAAGTTCCTTTTGATTTCTTTTCCTTGATTACCTTCTCAAGCATCTCTTGCTTCTTGTGTCTGAATGTCAAATTTTCTATTCAACTCTGTTTTTTCCTCAAGAATGCTTGAAAGTCCTCTATTCCACTGAATGACCATATTTTCCCCTGAAACAAGATACTCAGTTTTGCTGGGTAGGTGACCCTTGGGTTCATTCCCAGCTCTTTTGCCCTCTGGAATATCATATTCCATGCCCTTCTATCCCTCAGTGTAGAAGCTGCCAGGTCCTGGGCTATTCTGATTGTGTTTCCACAATATTGAAATTGTTTCTTCCTGGCTGCTTGTAGTATTTTCTCCTTGATCTGGGGATTCTGGAACCTGGCTATAATATTCCTGGGAGTTTTCTTTTTGGGATCTTTTTCAGGAGGTGATCTGTGGATTCTTTCAACCTCTATTTTGCCCTCTGGATCTAAAACATCAGGGCAATTTTCCTTGAGAATTTCTTGAAGGGTGATTTCTAGGTTCTTTCTTTGATCATGGCTTTCAGGTAGTCCAATAATTTTTAAATTGTCTCTCCTGGATCTATTTTCCAGGTCAGTGGTTTTTCACATGAGATATTTCACATTGCCTTCTATTCTTTCATTTGTTTGGATCTGTTTAATAGTATCTTGATTTCTCATAAAGTCACTAGCTTCCACTTGCTCCAGTCTAACTCTGAAGGAATGAATCTCCTCAGTGAGCTTTTGAGATTCTTTTTCCATCTGGCAAATTTGACTTTTTAAGGCATTCTTCTCCTCATTGCCTTTCTGAGCCTCTTTTGCCATTTGAGTTAGTCTATTTTTTAAGGTGTTATTTTCCTCAGTCAGGCTGTTGACTGTCATTTCATACTTTTCTTGCATCTTTTTCATTTCTCTTCCCATATTTTCCCCCACTTCTCTTATCTGCTTCTTAAGGTCCTCTATGGCCTGTAGCCAGCTTGTATTTTCATTTGGGGCTTTTGGTGCAGGAGTTCTGACCTCACAGTCCTCCTCCATGCTTTGAGCCTCTTTGCCCCTAAAATAGGAGTCCAATGTTGAACTTTTCTGTTTATTTTGTTTCGTTTGCCTAGGCATATTGCCACTTAATTACTTGATTTTGGGACTTGTTGCCACAGTAGGACTCTGCCACCAGACAGGGGAGCTTCCACCCAAACGCGGGGTCTTCACAACTTCTGCCAGTTGTGTGGCCTCTGTAAAGCCTCCACCCACTCTGGCAAGTTGGATACCCACCCCAAACTTCCCCCCCAGACCACAATCCAGATCTAGGCAGTTTAAAGCAAAAGCAATTAACCCCCAGACTGATTGCTGGATCTTCCTACAGTTCGCAGACCAGGAGCTAGAGCCACTACTGACGCTGCAAAATGGCTTCTGTGCAGCTGTTTCTTCAGCAGCTTTTTGCCCCCAGGGGAGGAAGCCCAAATACTGGTCCCAAAGTCCATAGGGCACTAACCTCTCACTTTGTCCTAGGCATATCTGTGCTGATAATTCTGGAATCGCCACAATTGCTGGTGTTCTGGGATTCCACCAGCTGGCTGAAGGCCTGGCTGCCCTGGGGCTAAAACTGAGGACCTGGGCTCGGCTCTGCGGGCTGTGCTGTAGTTTCCCAGCCCGCTGTGCTGCCTGCTCTCAGAGTGCTGTGCTGGCCACTCCCTGCAGGGCTGCTGGGCTGTCCTCAGCAGGAGGTTAGCTTCTCTGTGTCGTTCTGTGGGTGCTGTGGCTCCAGAAGTTGTTCGGGGCTCCCTTTCACATTGTTTGAAATTTGTGTGGGGCAGAGCACATTGGAAATGCTGTTTCTACTCTGCCATCTTGGCTCCGCCCTATGTAGCACTTTTTAAAAAAAAGCATTTGACCTCTCTTGAGGTCTGTTTTTTTAAAAAATAGTTTCTCATTTTATTGAATGTTTAAACAATCATAATGAATTATTTATAAGATATTATTCAATTCTATGTATTTGTTGGTTACTGTGAGGAAATATGTATAGATACGTATTCATGACATTAGTGATTACATAATATAATGATTTGCAGAACTATCTATATGTATAGATATGTATATATGATTTAATAATATTAGGATAGTTTGCTCACTGAGTTTACTTGTATTGCTGGTGGATACTTTATTCCCCATGGAATTTTTTATGATTCTCTTGAGTTGCAATCTATTTTTGAATGAGATAGGGACTGAATCTATCATTTCATTGATTCAGGGAACTCCCAGGTAAGGAAGTTCTCTTTTACTGGTGAAAGTCAACTCCTCTAGAGGCAACTTATAGACTGAAAATATTGACTAAAGCAACCAAAGTTGAAGTGATTTGCCCAGAATCACATAGGAAATATATATCAGAACTGGGATGAGAACTTAGGTTTTCCTGGCTCTGAGGTCTGCTCCCTAGTTATGATATCAGGGCAGCCTATAATGTTTTATTTTGTTTTGCTTTTTTTTCCTTTTAATAGATGTTGCCAGATAAAGATAAACATTAAAGGTCATTCAAAACAAAATTAAATGTCAACACACTTTGGAAGGTTTCTGTTATCTCTGCAAATTTCAAATGACCAGCATCTCTGATAAGCCCAGTAAATTAAATAATCAACACTCTTTTTTTTTTTTTAAAGCAATTGGGGTTAAGTAACTTGCTCAAGGTTACATGGCTAGTCATTATTTATGTGTGGGTGCTCATTTTCTGAGGCCGGATTTGATCTCAGGTCATCCCAACTCTGAGGCCGGCACTCTTACTACTGTGCCACCTAGCCGCCCCTTTAGGGCAATTGGGGTTAAGTAACTTGCCCAAGGTTACACGGCTAGGTTTTTTTTTGTGTGGATTAAGTGTTGGAGGCCGGCTCCGAACTCAGGGCCTTCTGACTCCAGGGCCGGCGCTTTATTCACTGCGCCACCTAGCGGCCCCAATAATCAACACTCTTAAGGATACTTGGCAAGATAGTGAGAATGTAAAAACGTGGCTTCAGATACCTACTTTGCTATATTTTCACATAATTATCACTCAATAAATATTTGTTTATTGAATTATTTAAAGGGCTAGAAAGCAGAGTTAGTTTCTGATAAGGCAAAGGTTTTATATATTTACCTAAGTTAGATACATTCATTAGATTTAATTCACTCAATATTTGTTAAGGATTTACTATGTACTGAACATTGTTAGGTTCTAGGGAAAAAACAAATTTTAGATAAGATTTAGTTCTTGCAGGTAATATTCTGGAGCCAGTGCCTACTAATGTTAAATTTTCAGTGTGCCCATTTACACTTTGGAAATCAGCAAATGCTACAAATCAGGATGACTTATTGTTTTACTGACTGTGTAGACTTTTTGAAAGTGAAATGGAGAAAGCATTAATAATGAAGATTAAACTTAAAAGTGTGTCCTATGTACATTTCCCCCTAGAGAACTAGTTTTTAAATATTTACTACCTCACTATTGGTCTTTGCCCTCATGTGGTTTGCTCTTTAGTAAGGGGATAAGACATGTCATTCAGTAAACATTTATTAAGCGTCTATTATGTGACAGGCACTGTGTTAAGTCCAGAGGATATAAATCCAAAAAAAGAAAGTCAATCCTTGCCTTCATGAAGTTTACAATTGAATGGGGGGGGGCAGCACACAAAAGGAAGTTGAAAAATTAATTTTCAGAGAAGTGGAAGGAAAATGCTATGTAAAGTCTTAGAGAAAATGAAGTTGAAAAATTTTTGTGCAAACAAAATCAGTGTAGAATTATAAGGGTTAACTTTGAAAGCATCTTTATCGCAGTCTTTGGAGCAAAGGTTCTCTTATATCCAAGAAATATTCAGAATTCATAGAGATATGTAAGAACAAAGGTCATTCCCCCATAGATTAAAGGTCAAAGGAGACGATCAGTTTTAAAAAGAATAAATGTAAACTATCAATGACCACATGACAAAATTATCCAAACAACTAACAATAACTCACAATTAATTGTGATTAAATGTTAATCACAATAAGTTCCACTCTATGCCCATCACATTGGAAGGGATAAAAAAGAGAAGTGGCAATTGTCATAAGAGCACAGATACACTAATGTACTGGTGGTCAAGTTATGGATTGTTCCAATGAAATTGCTGCAAAGCAATTTGTAAACAAAAAATCATTAAGTTGTATGTATACTGTGACCTAGAATACCACTACTAGGTTTATATCTCAAGGGGCTCACAGACAGAGAGAAAGGACCCAGGTGGTTTTATTTGTTTTACCAAACAAACAAACAAACAAACAAAAAAACCCAACAACTGGAAACTAAAGGAATTGGATGAACAAATTATGGTATCTGAATGCAATGGAATGTTATTGGACTTCAAGAAGAGATAGATATGAAGAACTCAAAGATACTTGGGAAGCCTTGTATGAACTGATGCAGAATAAAGTAAATAGAACCAGGAGAACACTATTGAGAAGGGAAACAGCATTGAAAGATTTAATAACTGATCAATTCAGCATGCAATTATGACTTCAGCAGACTGACAGTGAAACATTCCTTCCACCTCTTGACAATAAAGTGATGCATTCATTGAAGTATACATTTTCAGAAGAGGATTGATGTTGTTGTTTAACTGTCCTTATTTCTTACAAGGGAAGGTTGGAGAGGCAGGATTAGTCATCGGAGTGTGACAGCTATGTAAAAAAAATGAAAAGAGCTTCAATGCAACATTTAGAAAGAAAAAAATATGTTTTCTCTGCAGCTGAGGAACGAGAGAGTGTTTAGAAAGAGGCCATAGTCAACATCTCTAAACACTGCAGAGAATTCAAGGAGGAAGAAAACTTTCAAAAGGCCATGGGATTTGGGGATTAGGGGAGCAGAACAGTTTCAGTAGGGTGGCAGGAATGTATAAGAGACCACAAAGGATCCATGGTGTGTGTGGGTGCATGATGAGTCTAGTTCATATCACTTAGGTGATAGGCAGATACCATGTTGAAGTCTACTAATGTGATCTGGGTGACAAGTCCCTCTTATCTTGGAGATCTGCATGATGCTGAGATTACACACTCCTTGTTCATGGAAAGAACATAATGCACACAATTCTATATCCTTAATTCCACTTTTATTCCTATTTCCTGAACAATTTGATTCAATTCAACAAGCATTTAATAACTGGCCATCGTGAGTGAGGCACTTCTATGGGATGCAAAGGTAAAAATGAAACTACTCATACCCTCAGGGAACTTACATTCTACTAAGGGAAAGTTACATAGATAAGTAAATAGGAAATAGATACAAAATACCTAGCAATCTTGGTGGAAGAGGTTGGCACTAACAAATGGGGAAATCAGAAAAAGGCCTTTGATCCTATAGAAATAGCATTGCGACTAAGCTTTGAAGGAAAGTGGGGCTTTCCCCCAGAGGTCAGGCAGAGGTCAGGAAGGAAAGCATTCCAGGCATGGAGAGGAAATGGAAGGTGGGAGGTATGATGCTGGGAATAGTGTGCTTCCACTACTCCCTAGTACTAGTATGGGTCAGCTATGACTGTTTTATCACACACACTTCTCAGTCTTTTGCATTTTGTTGAGGTTTCCTAGGGGTACCTCTTGCCCCTGAATAGTCATATTTCTATACAAAGCAGGAATAATCTCTGGGCAGAGGTAGTACAATCATCTTTGGTATATATTATTTTGTTTTTTTTTCCCCCTGGGGTGCTATCTTTCTTTGCTTCTCTTTAATCTCCAGTTTGGGTTTCTCTGTTTTAATTATTAGGGACAAATGGTGATATCTCACTTTCCACTTTGAGATCTTTATTTTATGATTTTTGCAGACTTTTGACTGGCCATGAACTATAGTATGGATTGATAGCACTTAGTCTTATGCTTACATGAACTTAGGGGTATGTGGAGTGTTCAGGGAAGTCTAATGCCTCTGGTGTGAGGGCCAATCAAACCCTTTTCAGGGCACCTTTGGTGTCCACCTGTCTCCCAGCTCTCACCTGTGACTCCAAGAGACTGCAGTGTGCATAGCAGCCATACCCTGATAAAATCATCTTGGCAGATGGGGTAAACCAGATTGAAGGTAACTGACAGATCTCAAACCCATCAATAAGATAGAGAGATGTCTACACCAAACATATGAAAACTTCCCTTGATAGAATGAGTAAATGAAAACAATTTGTTCCAGCAGCCATGAAGTTTGCTGAAGCAGGCATTGTAGAGTGCTTAGAACTTGGTCACATATCAAAGATACCACAGTCATATACTGCATCCCAGGCCATCACCAGTTGTCCTGACCTTTGTCTTGCTATTGAACTTCAAAGGGTGAGGCTGATGACTTTGTGCAGATCTTCCTCACTTAAATCCAATT
The DNA here is from genome assembly GCA_011680675.1 of Gymnobelideus leadbeateri. Taxonomy (NCBI): domain Eukaryota; kingdom Metazoa; phylum Chordata; class Mammalia; order Diprotodontia; family Petauridae; genus Gymnobelideus; species Gymnobelideus leadbeateri. Next base: position 97,710 of record WOXC01011162.1, on the reverse strand, counting down.
CATGTACAAGTCAAGACATTACTATGTGATGTCATAGGTCCACTTTGTAAACAAAGGAAAAACAACAACATGAACTTTAAAAGGTGGATTAAATTAGGAATGATACCAAACATCAAAGTTTCAATGATATATTTTGATATAATTATATATATATATATATATATATATATATATATATATATATATATATTTATTTATTTATTTTCTGAGGTGGTGTGGAAGTGGAGAGAAGAGATATGCCATTAGGAAGGTGAAGAGTTTCTTTGTGGTTGTATCAAACATGGCTAAGCTTGTGTTGGGTAGAGTGGGGTGTTTCTACATGCAGGTGTTCCTAGGAATCCTAAAGTGGGGTTTCTTATACCCATAGGTCATTTTTGCAAACCTTCCACAACTCCAGACCCATTGAAATAGATGGATATTGATCAAATGGAAGCATCAGGTTTAATCACCTCATGAAATTTAGCAGTGAAGAGAGAGACAGAGACAGAGACAGAGACAGAGAAAAAGAGATAGAGAGAGCGAGACAGAGACACACACACACAGACAGAGAGAGACACAGAGAGACAGAGACAGAGAGAGACAGACAGAGAAACAGAGAGAGAGACAGAGAGAATGCTAGTTTGAGGGTATAGGAAGATTGAAAGATGACTTGCTTAGGAATAATAAAACCTGGCTAATGGGAAGAAACAAATGGAAGAGATTGTGAAGATGTATAAGAAAGAAGGAATGACTGATGAAGCAAGGGCTGGAAGTAGGACATGATGGGATCAAGGATGGTGCATCTTCTTCTGAGACAGGATGGAAAGAGATAAAAATGGGTGAAAATGCTGAGCAATTTTGGAGAGTGGAGGAAGGGTGTTGAATGAGCTCCAGTTGGATGACCTAAATCTTCTTAGTGAAGTAGGAGGCTAAGTCATCTGCTATAAGTGTGGTAGATTTTTTAAAAAAACTGATTTTAAGTGTTTCTCCACATTTGGCAAACCAATTGGCTCATTCCCACAGACATATGGGACATAACATAACTAAAAAAATTTACCTAACCATCACACCTGTTGATTTAAACTGAAAATGGTATTCCTCTTCTGCCAAAAGATTTGTTAGCAGAAACATGATCTATGGTATGTTCTTGGAGGAGAAAGCCACTACTCAATTGAGATTTCCCTGTATATCTATCACTAGGCAGAATTGTGGAAATGGTGCTGAAATTGGAGCTGGTCCTAAAGCCCATCTTCAATACTTTTAAGCTCATGACCACCAGTATTTGCTTAGTAAATTTGTTGGAGACTTTGTTTTCTCATCTTTAAAATGGAGACAATCATATCTTTACTATCTATCTCTTCTTGTTGAAATAAAAGTCTATCCTTTTTAACAATAATATTCTAGTTTTGGCATGATATGACTTCAAGCCACAGAACTCTATAGTACCAAAGAATCTAAAATGAAAATTAATCAGGGGGCAATGAAGGGACATGTGGTGAATGTGAGCAGACTGCAATAGATAATGAATAAGGGGATGGGAAGAATGAAACAGATTTAGGGGTGTCATCAAAGAAAAGTTTGATGGAGAAAGAACATGGACTGGTCATGTGGAAGAGCAAGGGAGATTTAACAGAACCTCTGTGCTCCAGTGATACCCTGATCATGAGAAGATCAGGTCTCCCTGTGTTGAACTTTTGGAAGGACACAGACAAGAGTCACACAAATGGGGCAGGCATGAATGAGTTGAAATTTGCATCATGGGAGAGAATATCTACATTTATATGACCCAGTTACATATGAGTATTTATTTCCCAGGGCTTTCATGTGAAGTTCAGATGAGTAAAAGTGTTTTGTGAATCTTAATGTTTCATATCAATGTCAGCTAATACTTATCCTTGGGGAAGAAGGCATTCTATGTGGTCTTTTCACATTAACAGTTTTCTTTTTTAATTTAGTATTTATTTTAACATATTTTTCTTTTTAAATTTTGAATTCTAAACTCTCTTCTTCTCTCCTGTCATTCTCCTATCCGCTGAGAAGACGAGCAAAATGATATCAATTATATATGTGATATCAGGTAAAGCATATTTTCACACTAGCCATTAAAAAAAGCAAGCAACAACAAAAAAAAGAAAATAAGAAACATTATCCTTTAATTAGGAGAGAGTTCATCAGTTCTCTCTCTGGAGGTGGATAGCAGTTTTTCATGATCCTTTGGAATTTTCTTTGGATCATTCTATTGTTGTCAGAGTTGTCAAGTCTTTCACAGTTGAACATTACTGTAACTTTGCTTGTTATTGTGTACAGTGTTCGCCTGACTCTGCTCAATTCACTTTGCATTAGTTAATATAGGTCTCACTATTTTTCCTGAAATTACCCTCTTTATCATTTCTTCTAGCACATTAATACCCCATCACAATCATATGTCACAACTTGTTCAGACATTCCCCAATTGATGAAGAACCCCTCAATTTCCAATTCTTTGCACCACAAAAAGAGCTACTACAAATATTTTTGTACATATAGGTCTTCTTTTCCTTTGAACTCTTTGGAGGTACAGACATAGTTGTGGTATTGATAGGTCAAAGAGGTATGCAGAGTTTGATAGTTCTTTGGGCCTAGTTCCAAATTTTTCTCCAGAATGATTGGACCCCTTTGCAAATAACAGTTCATTTGTGTACCTATTTTTTCCTCATTCTTGTAAGCATTTTTAAAAGGTGTGAGGTGGTACCTCAGAGTTATTTTAATTTGCCTTTCTCTAAGACATAGTGATTTAGAACATGTTTAAGTGCCTATAGATAGCTTTGATCTCTTCTTCTGAAAACTGTCTGTTTATATCCTTTGATCATTAATCAATTGGGGAATGGTTCTTATTTTTTATAAATTTGACTCAGTTCTATATATATCTGAGAAATGAGGCCTTTATTAGAGAAACTTGATATAAACATTTTTGATGTTACTTCATTATCTATGATAACTTTCAGCAAAATGTAGTTTCCCTGATTATCTATTTTAATTGGATCTATTTCTGCCTTTTTTTTTTTTTTTAATCTGAAATCATGATTGCTACCCCTGGCTTCTTTTTACTTCAGCTAAAATATAATAGATTCTCCTCCAGCCCTTTATTTTAACTCTGTGTGTTTCTTTCTATTTCAAGTGTATCTCTTGTAAATAATATATTGTTGGATTCTGGTTTCTAATTCATTCTTCTATCCACTTCATTTTATTGGTGAGCTCATCCTATTCACATTCATACTTATGGTTATTGTGTATTTCCCTTGATTCTATTTTTTTCTCTTTCTCTTTCTCTCTCTCTCTCTCTCTCTCTCTCTCTCTCTCTCTCTCTCTCTCTCTCTCTCTTCATCCTGTCTCCCCTCAAAAGTCTTTTTTTTTGGTTTCTGATCACTGTCTTCCTTAATCTGCCCCCCCTTTTATCGCCCCTTCCCCCCACATCATATATCTCCTTTTCTTCATATTTCCCTATTGGATAAGATGGATTTCTATATCCAAATTAGTGTGTGTGTGTGTGTGTGTGTGTGTGTGTGTGTGTATTCTTCCCTCTTTGAACCAATTCTAATAAGAGTGAGGTGTAAGCATTGCCCACTATCCCCACCCTCATTTTCTTCTCCACTATAAAAGTTCTTCCTTCCAAGTCTATTTTAGATGAGAAAAAGTTTCCCCCTTCTACCTAGTCTTTCCTTCTCCTACATCCCTCTTTCTCACCCTTTCATTTTTTTAGATTATCTCAACACAACCAACTCACACTCATACCCTCTGTCTACGTAGACTCCCAACTACCCTCATAATGAGAACATTGTTAGGAGTTCCATATATCATCTTCCTACGTATGGATGTAAACAATTTAACTTTATTGCTTCACTTATGATTACTCTTTCTTGTTTATCCTTTTATATTTCTCTTGAGTCTTATTTTATTTTTAATTTTATTAAAAGAATCCTTTTAGAGATTTGCTTATTTATTTGTTTGTTTGTTTTGTCTTTTTTTGGGGGGGGAGGGGGGAAGGCAGGGCAATTGGGGTTAAGTGACTTGCCTAAGGTCACACAGCTAGTTAGTGTTAAGTGTCTGAGGTGGGATTTGAACTCAGGTCCTCTTGACTCCAGGGCTGGTGCTCTATTCACTGTGCCATCTAGCCACCCCGAGTCTCATTTTTAAATGTCAAATTTTCTATTTAGCTCTGTTTTTTCTTCATCAGGAATCCTTGAAAGTCTTCTATTTTATTTATTCTTCATTTTCCTCCTGAAATATTGTACTCAGTTTTGTTAAGTAGGTAGCTCCTTTGCCTTCCAGAACATCATATTCCAAGTCCTCCACTCCTTAAACATGGAAGGTGATAAATCTTGTGTAATTCTGATTGTGTGTCTTTGATATTTTAATTTTTTCTTTCTGGTTGCTTTCAATATTTTCTCTTTGACCTGGGAGTTCTGGAATTGCTATAACATTCCTGGGAGTTTTCATTTGGGATCTCTTTCAGGAAGCGATCTGTGGATTCTTTCAATTTTTATTTTAACTCCTAGCCTGAAGTTTTCCTTTATAATTTCTTGAAATAAGATGTTTAGGCCCTTTTTTTTCTTTCTTTCTTTCTTTCTTTCTTTCTTTCTTTCTTTCTTTCTTTCTTTCTTTCTTTCTTTCTTTCTTTCTTTCTTTCTTTCTTTCTTTCTTTCTTTCTTTCTTTCTTTCTTTCTTTCTTTTTTTTGGAGGGTAATTGGGGTTAAGTAACTTGCCCAAGGTCACACAGCTAAGTTTTTGTTTGTGTGTGTTAAGTGTCTGAGGCCAGATCTGAACTCAGATCCTTCTGACTCCAGGGCCAGTGCTCTACTCACTGCGCCACCTAGCTGCCCCTAGGCCCTTTTTCTGAAGATGGATTTCCAGGAATCCAATAATTCTTAATTTTTTTCTTGGGGATCAGTTTTCTAGATTAATTGCATTTCTGATGAGATATTTCACTTAAATTTTTTTTCATTCTTTTGACTTTATTTTTATAGTTTCTTGATGTCTCATAGAGTCATTAGCTTCAACTTACCCACTTCTAATTATTAAGCAAATTATCTTCTTCCATGAGCTTTTAAAATCTCTTTTTTCTGTTTGGTCAATTCTACTTTTTAAGGAGTTCTTTTCTTCAGTGAATTTTTGCATATCTTTTCCCATTTGGTCAATTTTGTTTTTTAAGGTGTTATTTCTCTTTATTTTTGTGTCTTTTTTTTAAAGCAAGCTGTTAATTCTGTTTTCATATTTTTCTTTCATCACTCTCATTTATTTCTGTATTTTTTTTCCTCTACCACTCTTATCTGTTTCTTTAACTCTTCCAGGAATTGTGTTTGGGCCCAATTAGTGTTTTTCTTTGACTCTTCGCTCATAGCTGTTTTCATGTCATTGTCTTCTTTTGAGTTAATGTCTAAATCTTTCCTGACACCATAGTAGCTTTTTGTCGTCAAGTCCTTTTGTTATTGTTTGTTCATTTTACAATCTATTTCTTAACTTTGAAATTTATGTTAATGTTTGTTTCTGCTAACCTAGTGGTGAGGAGGCACTGCCCCAAGCTTCCAAGCTTCAGGCTTTTTCATGCCACTATTTTCAGAGCTTTCTGGGGTCAGCAAATTTTTGATACTTTCAAGGTGGTGTGATCTAGGGAGAGGTATGAGCACTGTTCTCCTGGTTTGAACTTTGGTTTTTACACAGGAAGGACCCTTGGTCACCTGAAACTACAAGCACTAGTGCTTCTCTCTGCCTTGGGACTCTGATCAGGTCCCTTGATGCCTTATGACCAACCCCAAGCACTCCTTTCTACCCTAGAGTTGTGACCAAGAACTACTTATGAGTAACAGAGTCTCCAGTCAGCCCCAGGTGCACCTAATGCCCCAAGAGGTAGCCTATAATTTCTTTCTGACCAGTTGTCCAATCCCTTACTGTTTCTGGGCTGAGAGGTCCTGAAGCTGCTGCCACTGTCATGGTTATTCCCTGCCCTGCCTTGCCCTACCCTGTTACAGACGTCTCCTGACAACTTCTTAAGTTGGTTTAGGCTGGAAAATGTCTCACTCTGACCTTTTGTTGACTTTGTCACTCCAATATTTTATTTGAGAAGTTACTTCAAAGTTTGGAGGGGAATGTTGGAAGAGTTCAGCTGGGTTGCTACCTATATTCTGCCATCTTGCTTCTACTACCCATAATAACATCTGTTCATGTGGTCCAAATGACAGATTAGATATAGGACCCTATGAGCCCAGGCTAGAATGTCCTTATAAAGTTGACTAGTGTAATGGAAATGCAAATTTAAAGATCTTCCCTGCCCCTAGATTAAGTGCCCCTGGAGCCTGTGGTGGGAGGCTTGTTTTTCAGGAAAGCCCACACCTTGATACTTTGTGATTGGGCAGTGGGTCAAAAAGGTTGTTACATTGTCTGAGCCAGGAGAAGGCTATATAAACCCTGATGTGAGACTTTGCCTTGGGGCTCACTTTGAGAAGTGTTGTGAGATTTGACCAGATGAGACTCTGGGCAGCCGTTGAGAGCCCCCGGGGTTTGAAAACCCAGATGTTGATGCTTCCCTCTCTGGTAACTGTGATTTTGGTATTGATAATGGTTGGACAGTTTGGAAGCCTGCCTGTTTGATCTGTCTGTATACTCTGAAGTTTGGGTTGCTGACCTTTTCCCCCTGAACTAGATAATATATGTTTGATTGATTAAAGTGAGCTTGTTAACCGATTTTGAGTTGCTTTCCTTTACAAAAGCAGATCTAAGAAGCTGTGTTGGCACCCACCCTGGGGATGTTGGGGTGCTTGCTGCTACAACTTGTTCACCCCCTCTTTTTACAAAAGAAGAATCTGAAGCCCAGAAAACTGCCAGCAATCAATAACCAGAAGAAAGACTACTCCAAAAGATAAGAATGATAAAGTGAATTGCCAAAGGTCACAGTTATTTAAGTGCCAGATTTGGAACCAAGTCTAGATCTAACTCCAGAGTCAGTGTTCTTTTCATTGAAAAGGACACTTTACAATTCTATAAAGGCTTTAAGGAGATGGTTGCTAGTTTTATTTCAGAGTTCCAAAATAATTTCTAAATGGATCTTTAAGCATTTTATCTTAATTGTTTGACTTGGTAGCCACTCTCAGGTAGAAAGGAGGTAAATTTTCTTTTATTTATTCAAAAGCCGGTGGGATGCATTGAGCACATTGACCTCTTAATAGGAAAGGAATTGCATTATTTTCAATATAGGATAATTTCAATTATAGCTACTTAAAAATGCCCAGTAACCCACAGGGTCAGCAACAGAACCAGAAGCCATAATTCTTGATTTCTAGATGAATAAACCTTCCATAAATTCAGACAGCCTTCTTGCTAGATGGGTAGCCTATGAATCCTTGGTCATTTAGAAGAAAATGTCCCCATTAATAATTTAGGAAAGATAGAACTGCTTTTCTTGCAATCATTGCATCCTCAAATCACTCAAAGCACATGATCTCTTAGGCATATCTGGTTTCCAAGTGGCTGAATAGTGAAATATGACTGGCCTCTCAGCATTTATTCTGATACTCCAGACTCCTATGCTCTTCTTTCTCAGCTAGGTTTTTTTCCTTTTTCATAAGATATAATCATTCTTCTTCTGAAAAGGCTCAGGAACAGAACTACTACTTTTCACTCCCAGGAAATCTCCAGTTATTTTGGCATTCTACCATGGATGAAGACCTGGATAGAGGAGAGAGCTGGCAGAGTTTCTCCATTCCCTGGGGCAATGACAAGGTGACAGAAGAGGATGAGGAGGGAAAGCATATTTGTCAGTAAGTAAAGGCTATCAGAGAGGAATACCAGGGACTTTTTTTTCTTGTGTTGATGACAGACATTTAATCACTCTGTGAAATGAAAGTTCTGAATGTATACTGAAAATTATTTCTCAGGATTGGAAAGAAGTGCTGCCTTTGATGGGAAGGGCCATGGTAGTCCTAAGAGGTGATTGTGTTGTGTGTTTTGTTCCTTAGTACACAAGATGCCTTCAAGTGCACTTTAAAAAAAAAGAAAGGAAAGCAAAGTTCAATGTTACTTATTGTGTATAGTCTGATGTTATGCCAGGAATTATAGTGAAACTATTGACTTCCTGTCTTGAGAAAAATTAAATGACATTATATGTGATTGGCTTTAAAAAAAATTTATTTGCTAACAGTCAAAAGGGTATTTTATATAGGAACATCTTTTAGAGTAATGAATTTTGATTTTTAACTCAGTCATGTGGTTTTGGCTTTACAAGCTAGTTTATATTATTTGTTTATTAAGGAGATTGGAGTTCTTGTTAAATAATATTTCATCAGTTTAATTACAAATCTTTCCCCTTCTGCTTATTTCTGATGATACATGCATATCTGGAGAAAGTTCACATGTCATTAAGTTGGGTATGGTTCATTCAAATTTTTGATTGAGGAAAACCTTTTCAGGTCACTTTATTTCCCTTATGAGTTTAAAATCAACACCTGAGTGATTTTTGTTTGAACTTAGAGTTCCTGGACAGTTGATAATTTGAAGGCTAGTGGTCAGTTTAACATTTGCAAGGTGCTGTCAACATCTCTCTGTGTTTTACAAACCACTTGTGTACTTCCTTAACAGATGTCTCTTCAAAAGGTTTTGTGAATATTAAATTTATAAGCTTAATGCCTAGGGATAGGTCAAGCCCCAAAAGTTGAGTTAATATAAAAATGAATAAGCCTCATGGACCTTGAGTTTTATGATCTCATAATTCCCTTCTTGTTTTCTATAATTGTCTGATTTTTTTTATGACAAGATTTGCCTAGAACTAGATTGTTGACCTTGAGAACAGACGTGAGATGTTTACGAAAATATATCTCTCCTGTCATGTGAACTTTATGTTGAAAATCCAAAAAATGTTGGTTCTAAGTTTGAGACTGATAAAGGACTTTTAATAAATGGAAAACATTAGTCTTTGCATTCCCAGAGAATATATAAGAGAATTTAATGGATCATCTTTCTTTTTATTTCATCTAAATATGTTTTTCACTTTCACATTTCTACTGAGGTTCTGATGGTTAAGGTGAAGACATCTTTGGATTGGGACTAAGCATTCACTAAGGGCATCTGCTTAAGGATTGGAACCCAGTAAAGTGCTTGAGGATTAATATAAACAAACCATGTTTGACTTACACTTATGTCTTTATTCACTAAGACTTTGTCCATTTGGGGTATGACAAGAATCTAGGTAATAGGAGACAAGAAAAGTGTTCATTTCTTTCTTTTATAAAATAAAACAAAAACAAAAACAGCCTCTCAAATAAAACTTGAACTAAAATTTGATTGAATTAAAATATTTGAGGTCAGGTAGGATAGAGGTTTTCCATTTTACTTTATTAGGCTTGGTGTTTGGATTCCTTCTTATGATAGGGTCATGCTGTTTTCCCAGAATAATTTTATTTAAGTAATTTGGATTATTTAAACTGTTGTTTTAAATCTCTTATTTAAATTTTTTGATGTTCCAAAAGAAATCTGTGCAAATTAACCCTGAGGCCATTTTCTTTAATGTGAGCAAAAATTAACAAACTTTAGAGCTTTATGGATATTATTTAAAAATTGACTGACTAAAGTAATTCTTATAGAAATAGTTTGTATTTTTTTTTTCAGAAAAAAAAAATCTTTCCCTTGTCTTCACTTGATTATTATTATTATTTTTTTTTTGCTATATTCTTTTCATGGAGTAGCATTCAAAACCCTTAACTTATTTGCAAATCTAGCAGTATGATCCTCTCTTTGTTACCTTTTCATGTGTATTATCATTATTGTGAAGGTATATTCTAATACAGAAATACTTAAAACTATGGTGAAGAGGAGCTATTCTGAATTTCCTCGAAATTCTCAGATCACTGAGCAGTGAAGCCTGGGATATAGAAGATGAAGACTTGGGTGGAAATTGAACTGAGTCCTACTCATATCATAGATTAAGAGCTGGAAGGTCTTCAACCTTGTTTCACAGATAAGAAAACATGCTCAGAGTCAAGCGACTTGTCCAAGGTGAACAGAAGACAAACCTATGCCAGTTCCATGCCATTTCCCATTGGGATCTTGGCAAAGTATACAGAGAGGTAGAGGGGGTTTGAATTTAAAGCTAGAAAGAACCTTAGAAATTATACAGTAAAACTTTATTTTGAAGCAACAGAAACTTAAACACAGAGAAGGAAAAGAACTTGCCCAAGTTCATATAGTAAGTGAAAGAGTAGGAATTCAAATCCAGGATCTCTGGCTTCCCAATCCAGTGCTCTTTCTAATATAATAGAATGCCTATTGTGTCAGCAACAACTATTTCTGACTTCTACAAGCTGATGGACTGGAAGAGACCATTTGCAATAATGATTCGAAGCCAGTAGCTTTACTTCTAGTAAGATAGGTCTTTTTCCCTATCCAATTAAAGTTAATTAAGATTGATTTTTTCTGCTATTTTGGGCTACACTACTTTGTAGCTCACAGCAGTGATGATAACTCTGGTCCAAAAGTACTAAAATTATTGATAAGGTCTACAAAGCCATTTCAGGTCATTTGATATGAATAATTAAAGGAATTTATGTTTGTAGCTTTTTGAGCTCAATTTAAAATAAGGTAAAAAGTCTCAGGTTCTAATTCCATCAAACAAAATGCCACAAAGGGAAAGAGGCAGGGAAGACTCAATGTTGATAGTTCTATGTCAACTTTGCATGAATTCTCTTATTTGAACTTCACAATAATTCTATGAGGTCAGTTATACAAATGTCTCCATTTTATATATGAGGAAACTGAGGCTCAATGAATTTAAGTGACTTGACCAAGGCCAACTATTGTAGGGATACGGTGTAATGGAAAGAATACTGGATTTGGGCTGATCGCTGTAGTTACAGATTCAGAGTGGGGAGAGACCTTAGAGTCTGAGTCCCACTCCACTCTTTTATAGATGAGGAAGCTGAGGCTCAGAAAGGTTGCTTACCCAAGGTCACACAAATCATTGTAGGTATGTGATACAGTAGGAAGAGTACTAGATCTGCATTCCGTTGACCTGATTCAAATCTTAGATCTACATTTTACTATTTGCATGCCTTTGAGCAAGTCACCTGACCTCTTGAGGCCTCAGCTTCCTCATTATAAAATGGTGGAGTTGGACTCTGATTGGACATGACCTCTAAGGTACCTTTCAGCTACAAAGTCATGATTCTAAGTGGTAAGAGCTGGGGCTTCCAATGTAGAGCTCTCATTGCAAGTCTGATGTTCTTCCCACTTGACTCCATGGGATAAAGCTTCTTTTTTTAAACACACACACACACACACACACACACACACACACACACACACACTCACACTCACAAGCTGGACTGGAAGTATTATGATAACAAGGTCAGTCCATGCATTAAAGTAAAAGAGAAAAATGGTATAAGCAAAGATAGCAATTTAAACTCCAATTTCTTTAATAAAAAAGTATTACTTCATGGGGAATGTAGAACTTATCTTCTCGAGAGTAGACTAGCCCCAAATTGGTAATTAACTATGATGCGCAGAATTCTAGATGCTGTGGGGAATACCAAAGTAACAGAAGACATGAGACCTGCTTTTTAAGAGCTTACTATCTCTAGGAGGAAATGACGCTCAAGTATAGAGATACTGGGTATGTATTAATAGGGCTGAGCAGCAGTGGCTAATTCCAAACTAAGTATACATATGCAAAGGGTATGAATCTTGGAAGCAAACAAACACAGAACCAGGTTGGTTTATTCAGTGAAAGCTTCTTGGAGAAGATGAATTTTGAAACTAGGTATTATAAAAGATGGTGGTTCAGTGGACAGAGTGCTGGGCCTGGAGTCAGAAAGACCTGACTTCAAATTTGGCCTCAGACACTTCATAGCTGTGTGAGTAAGTTGCTTAACCCTGTTTACCTCAATTTGCTCTTCTGTAAAATGGACTGGAGAAGGAAATTTCAAACTACTCTAATATCTTTTCCAAGAAAACACCAAATGGGGTCACAAAGAGTCAGACACGACTGAAAATGACTGAACAATAACAAAAGTAAAAGAGATGGAGATGATAGATAGATAGATAGATAGATAGATAGATAGATAGATAGACAGACAAATAAATATTATTAAGTGCATTCTATCTTCCAGGCACTGTGTTAAGTACTGGTAACAAAAATACAAGAAAAAAGAAACACAGTTCTTGCCCTCAAGGTGTTTACATTCTAACTGGGGAAGACAATATATAAGAATGAGCTTCAAAACCAAGGGTTATAGGCTAGGGACTCTGTTAGTAGTTCTTTCATCTCAGGGAAAGTTATTTTAGTCTCTGAGTCTTAATTCCCTTGTGTGAAAAATAGAGATAATAATCCCCAACCTTCTGACCTCCCACATTTGTAATGAGAATCCAATAAGATGTGTATGAAAATATTTTGTGCAGATAAAAGAAATAGAATGCATTATATTTAATTACCCTATATAGCAAAACTTTTTCCAAGCCACCATAGACAAATACAGTTATTTCTGTCTAGACAAGTAAAACATAATCTTAAGGGGAAGAAGTATGATAATGGAGCAAGCACTGGAACTAGTTTCAGAGGACCTGAGTTCAACTTTGACCCTGCCCCTCACTGCCTATGCAGGCTTGGGTAAGTCATTTTCTTTCAAGGTTCTCAGTTTCCTGGTCTGTAAAATGAAAGAGCTGGAGTAAATGATATTTAAGGTCTTTTCTGAGTCTACAGTGATTATTATCCTAAACTATTATTTACTCAGCACATGCTCAGTGAAGGGGGGGATTCTTATGGCCAAATGATCTTGTAAAACTGATTGATGTTGGGGGAGTCCTGCCTTGGAGATTATCATGCCAGAGAGAATTGAGCCTGACTGAGCTGTCATCTCTGGTTGGGTGTCTCTGTCCTCCTCATAGCAAATAAGAGGAGCCAGTATGTAGCCAAAGCTAGTTGACTTTATATCAGAACAGTTTTCTTTTCTATTAGGTTTCCATCACACAGCCTATTCCCTTGCCGACTGTGTATCCCCATTTCTATGAAGCTTTTCATTACCACAGGTGGGAGGTCTTTTCCATGGTCCCAATGAAATGGGAACATAGAGAGAGACAATTTAACACCAGGATGCCATCGGGTGAAGGATGGTTGATTTATATTGGGAGAACCTGTTTTCTCTCACTTTGGAGCACACAGAGACAATCAGATTTGTGTTCCAAAAGGCAATCATCAATGGCAAATGGTCTTTCACCAACGAACTTGATACACACCTAAAGAGCCCATCTCTGACAGCAATTGTACCTTGACCTTTTCAAGGTTTACTTTTACTTTCAGGGTTTAAAGATTTTTATCCTGTATTACAGATAATTGCTGACTGAATTGAATACAATCCTCAGAGTATACCTTGTTGAAGGGTTTGGGGTTTCCGTGTTTTAATAGATTTTCCTGGGAAGTAGGAAAAAAACCAACAATCTACAAAAAACCTCATCCTAGTAATTGGAGCTTTCTCATTGGTTAAGCTTCAAGTTTCTGGCCTAGATCCTGCTGGGCTTTTGGGACTGAATGTCTTAACCTTAGCTCTCCTTGGGCATTTGGATGTATCTGTGCTGTGTGCTCAAGGGCAAGCTTGTATCTAGGGCCAGAAAGCTGACTGTTTCAGAAAAAAAGTCGTTTTATCTTAGAACCAGGATAGAGGAGGAATAAGAAGGTGAAAATGAATGGTTATCCCTTTAATCTTTTGCAGGTATTTATTCTTTTTCTTGGTGTTTTTATCTAGATAGATGCCCATGTAAGTGTTTAGAAGGCATGGCTTAAAATAAAAACACACAGAAAGGTATTTGTAAGTAGTGACTATAGTATTGATATTCTGAATGAAAGATCAAATTTATTATATGATTTCTTTAAAAGGTGGATGATATGATGATGATGATGATGATGATGATGATGATGATGATGATGATGGCGGCAGCGGTGGTGGTGGTGATGATGATGCTGATAGCAATTAGCAAGCCCATAGAAGATGAACTTAAACACAAATACATTTATTCCATTGCAAACAAAGCAGAACAACCATTTTGTCCATCTGCTTAACAGTGCTCTGAACATTAAGCATTAAAAGAACTATAGTGGAATGGTAAATTGTCCTAGGATGGTTCCTAGCTCAACTGTTTTGAAGATAAGATGAGAAGAACAAGATTAAGAATAATAAACAATTTTAGGCTGCTCAGAAGTTGGCCAACTGTTTTCTCTGAATTATCTCATTTGATCCCCATGACACACCTGTGAGGTTGGTGCTACAGTTATCACCATTCCCATTTTACACACGAGGCACCTGTAGCTTGGAGCATGTAATCAATTTGTCCAGGATTATATAGCTAGTGAAGCATGTGACATGGAATTTGAAGCTAGATCGTCCTGATTTTAAGTTCTTATCCACTGTATCTCAACAAACTTCTGGGGGGGGGGGGCGGTGTAGGCTTTGTAGGTGGTGCACCGGCTAGCACTGGCTCTGGAGTCAGGAGGAACTGAGCTCAAATGCAGTCTCACTTACTAGTCATGTGACCTTGGACAAGTCACTTAACCCCAATTGCCCTGCCTTCCCCCCTCCAAAAAGCAAGAAAACAAAAAGAAACAAAAAACACTGACCTTCTAAGAGTAAACATATTCTTAATTCAAAATTTGAGTTTTGCCCAGTAAATACCCTGGTTTGAATTCCACTTTAGGCATTTACTGGGCAAGACTCAGATTTTGAATTAAGAAAATATTTACCCTTACTGAGATACATCATAACGTGTATGAATAAGATACCTTAACTTTCTCTTTGTACTAATTGCATTTTGTGATCAATTTTCACTTCTATGACCCTCTTCTTTTTTTTTTTTTCTATTTCATTTGAAGCATATGCACAGACTTAAAAAAAATACCCTCTAGAACAGTGGTAGTTGTGAAGTTAGTCAGATAAGCATCAGGTTTTCACATGACACCCCCACAACTTTCATCTTCATTACATCTCTGAAATACTGCCATTTTCATTCCTGTGACAAATCTACTAGGATACACTTGTCAATTTGTAGCACATTAATTTAGCAATATTCTTGCATATATGTGCCATATGAAGTCATGTTGTAAAAGGTTTTTTTTTTTAATTTTCATCTTCTGTGAACAGGTCACTGGAGTGTGAATATACTAGGCATCGCTAGACTAAACCTTCTACTTTAAATGGGTCTGCCTTCTCACCATGCCCTAAACATTCTGGGATTATTCTTGTGTCTGAAACTTTGTTTATGCTGTTTCTTCACCTTTATCTCTCACTGTACAATGCCTACTTCCTTTCTTGAATCCTTCCTTCCTTCACTCCTTCCTTCCTTTCCCCTTCTTTCTTTTCCTCCTTTCTTACTTCCCTTATACTTCATTTTCCTACTCCCTTCCTCCTTTTCTCCCTCTGTTCCTCTTTTCCTTCCCTCCCTTTCTTCCTTCCTTCTTTCTTTCCTCCCCTCCTTCCTCCCTCCCTCCTTCCCTTCATTCCTTTCCTCCTTCCTTCCCTACCTCCCTCCTTCCTTCCTTCCTTCCTTCCTTCCTTCCTTCCTTCCTTCCTTCCTTCCTTCCTTTCTTCCTTCCCAAGCTTAAGGGTCATCTCAAGCCTTAGATGATCTTTCCTAAAAAGTCTAGTTCAAATGTATCATTATGCTATTGATCTGTCATAGCTTTAGTCTATCATTCAATTCAGTTCAATAAATATTTATTCAGCACCTATTGTGAGCAGAGTGTAGTGCTAGAAACTGAGAAAGATGCAAAATTTAGATAAGACAAGATCTTGGGCAAGTGATGGATGGATGGATGCCGTATACACAAATAATATCTGACATTTACATAGTGGCTTAAAATTCAAAATAATAACTGTCATCTATCTATATAGTGTTTTCAAGTTTGCAAAATATCTTACATATGTCATTTTAGTTGATACTTAACAACTGCAGATACCAGTCCTCACTGCCTGGAATACACTTCTCTAAGCTCAACATGCTCACTGTCTTTCTCTCTCTTTTTTTTTTTCAAATTCATCTTTACTATGGAATTCTCTTGACTAGCACCTTCTCACTGATAGTCACTATGGAATCCCTTCCTTTGATTCTTGAAATTGTTGACACATTGGGTAAAAGTGCACTTAATATGAAATATTTGTTTCTGAAGGGTGTTCATAAAATGAATTTTTGTAAAATGGCCTACGCTTTCAAGTTGGCTTAAGTTATAATTTCAGAGATGTGTTCTCAGGGAAAATGTTTTCAGTCAAACAGTTTTCTCTTCTACTTTTCCAGAATCTTGACAGGCAGTGGAAAATATTCCAATCTGTCCTGAAATTTTATAGCCCTTTAAAAAACCCATTTAAAAGTCATGCTTGTACCCCAAATCCTCTAATAAGAAAAAAGTCTTATTATCTGTTTTAATCAAACTACTATACTTTTGCTTTGTTGAGCTATTGTTTAAATAAAACCTTACTTAGCTTCCATTCCAAGGAGAGAGGATAATCTCAAGTCCCAATTTCTAGGTAAGAACCTGCTTCTCCAATATCCTTTCTTCAGAAATTCTTCTTCTTCTTTGACAACTACCACCACCACCAGAAAAATAATAATTAGCATTTATATAAGGTTTTCAAAGCACTTTATAATATTTTTTCTCATTCTACTACTACTTGGGGTGGCTAGGTGGTGCAGTGAATAGAGTACCAGCCCTGGAGTCAGGAGGACCTGAGTTCAAGTGAGGCCTCAGACACTTAATACTTACTAGCCATGTGACTTTGAGCAAGTCACTTAACCCCAATTGCCCTGCCCTCCCCCCAAAAAATAAAAAAAAGGAATTCTACTACTACTGGTTTGACCTTGTCAAATTATTTGATGTCCCTGAACCTCAGTTTCCTCAGCTATAAGTGAGGAAGATACAGCAGGTAATCTTTAAAGTCCCTTACAGATCTAAATCTATGATACTACAATGGGAAGTAACCCCTGGTTCGAAAAAGGGGGAGGATGATGAAGAAGAAGAGGAGGAAGAAACTTAGTCACCTTGTGAAACAATAGAGCTATTGAAAGATGGCTTGGACCCAACCCCAAGATCAAGTTCATAATACCAGCTAACCATGCACAAATATTCTTCATTCTCTAAGTGGTAGCAACAACCTAGAAGAGACTGGGGGAATATCAGAGTTAGGGGAATATAAAATTCTTTAACAGTTCTTCTATTCTCAAAACGACCTTCCTTTAATTGATCACAGACCCACTTTAGTTCAATGCTTAAGTTCCAGCTTTTGAAGATTACATATACTAGTGCAGTCAGGTGTGTCTATTGGCACTTCTGCTCTTTCCTCTACTACACTGAAACCTACTTAGAAGTGAGCTTTCCATAAAATCACTCTAGACAGTCATAGGATCATAGAGCTAGATGGCACCCCAGAGGTAATTTAGTTCAACCACCTCATTTTACAGACGAGGAAATTGAGGTCCTGAGCGGCTCCATGACTTACCCAAGTCATACAGATACCAAGAATCAGAAGCAGGATTCGAACCCTGGTGTTTGTTCTGACTCCAGAGCTACAATTCATTCCACTGACTATATACTGGCTTCCTTAACTAGCTTAAAGACAGATAAACAGGGAAGCTATTTTCCCTTGGTTATATACCTGAATTACAACTCAACCCTGAAACCAAAAGTCATGGGTCAAGACTCAAAATGGAAATATCTATGATTTGCAGAAGGGAAGAAAAATTTATCCTTTTTAATTCACTAAGGAAGGACCTCTGTTCTTTCTCTCTCTTTCCCTTTAGGTTACTGATTGTTTTTTCCTGACATGAATGCTGGAGACTTGTATTTTCACAGGAAAGAAAACCCAACCAAAAAGAATCCTGAAAATTTCGGAAATAAATTGATTAGATTTTGTGGAAATACAGAGCATCTCTGACTACTTCAGAATTAGCTCTTTTTATGAGACAGCCATTTAATTTTCTGAGATATCATACTAATAGCTAGGATACTATAGTGTTAAATCTCAATTAATAAACATTACTCTGGGATCAAGCACATTGTCACTATGGGGCCAAATCATAGATAGATATTGTTTCCCTCTCCCATGCCAACTTCAGTAGATACAGGTTAATCCTCTCCAAAGTCTCCTCCCCATACTTTTTGGGCCAAGAAGGAGGCATACACTTGCTACACTCTCATTCTTCATCCTTTCCTTTCTCATTTCTTGAAAGGGATCAACAGGGATGGAAATGGTCTTTCCATCCCACGCACAGCTGTTGGAATAAAGCTCTGGCAAGCACCAGCCTTAACTAAAAGAAGAAATCCAGGAGCAGCATCTCTCCCTGCCTGGCTTCTCTTGGCTCACACATGCTTGGATAAGCTACTTCCACATGCTGCCCGATGCATGTGTGTGTCCCAGGCAGTCAGGAGTGTCTCTTGGACTAGTTTTCACTTCTAGCCAGAGCCAAAAGAGTGTTCTTTACAAATGGACCCTGCCACAAAAGCTCCAAGTAGGGGCTCCAAAGAGCAATGAGAAGATCACAGTTTGATGGCCCCTTATCTCAAACATCTGCCTTAATGGGAAGGCAAAGCAAACCCATTGAGCTGTCCTCTTGTCCACAGCACCTGGAGATACCCCAAGAGCTATCTGCCTGGCTGGCAAGAGATATGTCCAACAGCTGTGTGCCCAGTGTTGTAGGTACAGCTGTATGGATGGCAGTGCTGTGTGGGTCCATCTGTTACATGCCCAATGCCAGCTTCCTTATTTCAGGCAAATTGAGCATGGGAGTCATTAGAAAGAAAAGCAATGGCCCAAATAAAGCAATACATTGGTGTTTCACTGCCTTCCTACAATGCACTCTCCCTCTAAGGCTCTTTACTCTACCCTCTATTTGTGCTAGGGAGTTGTCAAGCCCCTTTCCCACTCCCCCCCACAAAAGTGGCTTTTTCCCAGATTAGTGAGCTGGGTTGGCTGAACCCATGTCATGGGGACACATTGTTAATAGGGAGGAATATATCATGAGATAGAGTGATACCATGCAAAGAGTTAAAGGATACCCATGTTCTTTAATTCTGCAGCTTCTACTAACCCATTGTATGGCCTTGGCAAGTACTTTCTCCCTTCTCTTCCCCACTCAAAAAGATGGAGAAAAAAGAAAAACAAAATTACTTCAAAATGTCCATAATCAAAGAAAACAAATTCATCAGCTCTTTCCAAAAGCTACATGTCTCAATCTGTGCCAAATCGATCCCCTTTCTGTCAGGGGAATAGCATGCTACATCTTGGTTCTTCTTGGATTATGATAGGCCATTCTTGGACAAAATATTTCACTTCTCTGTGCCTTATTTTCTTTGCATGAATAAATTAAAAACATTTATTAAATTGCCAAGCAAAGACTGTGATAAACAGTGAAGATACAAACACACCAGTAAGGAAGCTTACATTGTTTTAGGAGGGGACAACATATGTCAGGAACTGGTAGCCAAGGAGGGATATTTTGGCCTGGAAAGTTACAGGGATGGTAAGTGGAGGCATAAGAATAGTAATCTGACACATCCTTTCCAGGAGTAAATAGAGGTCATTATGGGTCTAGAACGATAAAGGAGTGTGGGGGAGGGTATATGCAAATGAAGTGTTCCCAGAGACAACCCTAGATAGAATGGGTGATTGAGGCAGCCATCAGTCAGGACACCAGGACTTCAGGGAAGGAGTTATGGGGATGAAAGAGTTTAGGAAAATTAATGTTATGCTGTTTTATAATTTGTAATTTATAAAATTTTATAATTTGATCTTTAATAAGAATCTACAATATGACTTTTTCTGTCAACATCCTGTCTCTAAGCTTAGCTCAAAAGATTTTTAGCGACTCACTTTCTAAGTAAAGATATAACGATGGTTGTTGCTGTGGGTCACTAGACAAACAGGAGCATGTGTGCAGCGGCAGCCCACCTATGAAGTCATGTGATGGGGACAAAAGTGATCAGTGGAAGGTGAGTTGAGCCAGGCAAAGACAAAGCACTTATTACATCTCTACTTTCTTTCACGTCCTTTACATTTTTCATGGGCCCGAAATCCTTTGATGGTTTGCAAGTGGTTAGTGGGCTATATGGCAGATCTGTCCTAAAGAAATCCTTCCCAATGGGGTATAGAAATGCATCTTGCCCTACAAGAAAGTAAGGGGGAAGGGGAGGAAAGAGGAAGAATGGAGGGATATATGAAAAGGCAGACTGGGGGAAGGAGTAATCAGTATTCTTGCCATCTGGGATGGGAAAAGGGGAAAGATGGGGAGAAAATGTGTAACTCAAAATCTAATGGAAATGGGGAAGCGGAGCCAAGATGGCAGAGTAGAAACAGCACGTCCAAGCCACTCCTCCCCCAGATCACCTCCAAATTATGTAAAAGGGGACTCTGAACAAGTTCTGGAGACCCAGCACCCACAGAACAACACAGAGTAGCTAACCTCCCACTGAGGACAGCCCAGCAGCCCTGCAGGAAGGACCAGAAGAGTGCTCTGGAAGCTGGCAGCACAGCATGCAGTGTGCGGGGAGCCGAGCACAGGTCCACCTGAGCCACGGTTTTAGCTCCAGGGCGGCCTGGCCAGCAGCCGGCTGGAGGGACCCCAGAACACCAGCAGCTATGGCGATTACAGAATTATCAACATAGACATGCCTAGGAAAAAGTGAGAGGTTAGTGCCCTATGGACTTTGGGACCAGTATTTGGGGAATGCGTAGGCTTCCTCCCCTGAGGGCTAGAAGCCACAGAGGAGACACGCCATTTTGTAGTTTTCAGTGGCAGCTCCAGCTCCTGGCCTGTGAATTGTAGGGAGATCCAGCGATCAGTCTTGGGGGGTAGTCACTCTTGCTTTAACCTCCCTGGATCTGGATTGTGATCTGGGGTGGAGGTCGTGGGTCGGTTTCCAGCTTGCCAGAAACGGAAGTTGCCCCCCCCCACGTTTGGGATGAAAGTTCAGCTGTTTGGCGGCCCAGCCATACTGTGGCAACAAGCCCCAAATTCAAGTAATTTAAGTGGCAACATGTCAAGGCAAAGGAAACAAATTAAACAGAAAAATGCAACCTTAGACTCCTATTTTGGGAGCAAAGAGGATCAAAGCATAGAACAGGGGGAGGACTGTGAGGTCAGAAATCCTGCTCCAAAAGCCCCAAACGAAAATATGAGGGGTTACAGCCCATAGAGGACCTTAAGAAGGACTTTAAAAATCAAATAAGAGAAGTGGAGGAAAAATTGGAAAGAGAAATGAGAAGGATGTAGGAAAAGTATGAAATGAGGGTCAACAGCCTGACTGAGGAAAACAACACCTTAAAAAATAGACTGACTCAAATGGCAAAGGAGGCCCAAAAGGGCAATGAGGAGAAGAATGCCTTAAAAAGCCAAATTTGCCAGATGGAAAAAGAATCTCAGAAGTTCACTGAGGAGATTCATTCCTTCAGAGGTAGACTGTAGCCAATGGAAGCTAATGACTTTATGAGAAATCAAGATGCTGTTAAGCAGATCCAAACAAATGAAAGAATAGAAAATAGATCCAGGAGAGAAAATTTAAAAGTTATTGGACTACCTGAAAGCCATGATCAAAGAAAAAACCTAGAAATCACTCTTCAAGGAATTTTCAAGGAAAAAAAAGCTTATTATCTACCAGATACTGTGCTAAGTAAGTTTTGGCTATACATATTCAAGCAAACAAGATAATCCCCGACCTCAAAAAGCTTATCTTCTAATGGGGAAAATGATCCATAAAGGGGAACTAGGAAAAGCAGAGGGAGTGTCTATGCTAGAATTTGTTTGATGAGGTTTGTTTCTTTAGGGGATATATAAGATTATGACTCTTTAAATTTATTCAGTTTTTATGACATTGAATAAAGTATGGGATTATGGATCAATGTTCTCTTCAATTTTTATGGCCTAAGAGGAATGCACAAGATTACACTATGTAAAAGAATTATTTCTCTGTCACTCTGACATAATTTGGCCTATAAGGAGCTCATTCACGTTTTCTCTGAGGCCTGAACCTAAGCTTGAACATAATAATAAAACCTAGATTTTTACCTCAATAATTTCTGTGTTGTGATACACACACACCCACATATACATAAATATATAAGTATATGTATATAGATATAGATATAGGTAGCAGTTACCTACCACATGAACTCAGAGAAATTTCTCCCATACCATTTCAAAAAGAATAAGAATCAAATAATTATTTACTAAGGTAAGGAAAGGGAGGGAAGGAAAGGAACATGTAGGCCTGTGAAGTGGACAGGGGGAATTGATTTGCCTGCTTAGAGTAGGAATGTTTGAAGTGAAATCCATCTGAGCCTGGCCCATAGAATAATAGATGGACGAGGAACTGGAAAGGACCTCAGAGACCCTTTACTCCAACTCTTTTTAAATTTTTTTAATTTTATTTTTAAACAAATGCTTTATTAATTTCTGCTTTACATCATTCATTTCTGCCAGATTTTGAGTTACAATTTTTCCCCATTTTTCCCCTACCCACCACCCCAGAATAGCACAAGATATCCCCTCATCCAATCTGCTCTCTCTCATATCTTCTCCCATACCCCCTTCGACTTTACCATTAGGACAAGGTGAATCTCTGTGCCCCAATGCCTGCACATCTTATCTCCCAATTACATGCAAAATAGTATTAATAATAGTATTTATATATATTTGAAACATTTAATTTTAAAAACTTCGAATTTCAGATCCAATCCCTTCCTTCCTTGTCACCCACTCCGTCCGGGAAGATAAGTAATTCATTATGTGTTGTACATGTATAGCTATGCAAAACATCATCATAGTAGATATATTGTAAAAGATTCCTTATATTTCCCTTCCACCCATCCCACCCCCCACCTGGTCCATTCCCTACTTTGATCCTGTCTCTCTTCGAAAGTGGGTATTTCCAACCTCCCCTCCTCTCAGAATGCCCTCCCCCCCAATCCTCCCTCCTCTCATCCCCCTTTCCCCTACTCTCCTGCAGGGTGAGATATCCCATTTAGTATGTATGTCATTCTCTCCCTGAGCCAAATTCAGCGAGAATATGGTTTTGCCTTTTTGCCTTCCTGTTCTTCCCCTCCCCTGCAACCACTTCCCCTTGCTTCTTCTACATGAGATAGTTTACCCTACCCTGTCTCTCCCCATCTCCTCTTGCCACTTTCCTCTCTCACCTCTTAACTTCACCCCTTAAGTATCATCCCTTCCCACCAAATTCAACCTGTGCCCTCTATCCATGTATACCTGTAAACATCTATACAGACATTCACATATGTATTCATATGCCCATATGCCCTTCTTCAATTATTTTCATACTGAGAAAGGTTTCATCAGTCACTGTTATTGTTTTTCCATATAGGAATGTAAATAGCTCAACTTTGATAAGTTCCTTTTGATTTCTTTTCCCTGATTACCTTCTCAGGCATCTCTTGCTTCTTGTGTCTGGATGTCAAATTTTCTATTCAACTCTGTTTTTTTCCTCAAGAATGCTTGAAAGTCCTCCATTCCACTGAATGAACATATTTTCCCCTGAAACAAAATACTCAGTTTTGCTGGGTAGGTGACCCTTGGGTTCATTCCCAGCTCTTTTGCCCTCTGGAATATCATATTCCATGCCCTTCGATCCCTCAGTGTAGAAGCTGCCAGGTCCTGGGCTATTCTGATTGTGTTTCCACAATATTGAAATTGTTTCTTCCTGGCTGCTTGTAGTATTTTCTCCTTGATCTGGGGATTCTGGAACCTGGCTATAATATTCCTGGGAGTTTTCTTTTTGGGATCTTTTTCAGGAGGTGATCGGTGGATTCTTTCAGCCTCTATTTTGCCCTCTGGATCTAAAACATCAGGGCAATTTTCCTTGAGAATTTCTTGAAGGGTGATTTCTAGGTTCTTTCTTTGATCATGGCTTTCAGGTAGTCCAATAATTTTTAAATTGTCTCTCCTGGATCTATTTTCCAGGTCAGTGGTTTTTCCCATGAGATATTTCACATTGCCTTCTATTCTTTCATTTGTTTGGATCTGTTTAACAGCATCTTGATTTCTCATAAAGTCATTAGCTTCCATTTGCTCCAGTCTAACTCTGAAGGAATGAATCTCCTCAGTGAGCTTTTGAGATTCTTTTTCCATCTGGCAAATTCGGCTTTTTAAGGCATTCTTCTCTTCATTGCCCTTTTGGGCCTCCTTTGCCATTTGAGTTAGTCTATTTTTAAGGTGTTGTTTTCCTCAGTCAGGCTGTTGACCCTCATTTCATACTTTTCCTGCATCTTTTTCATTTCTCTTCCAAATTTTTCCTCCACTTCTCTTATTTGGTTTTTAAAGTCCTTCTTAAGGTCCTCTATGGCCTGTAACCTGCTCATATTTTCATTTGGGGCTTTTGGTGCAGGATTTCTGACCTCACAGTCCTCCTCCTGTTCCATGCTTCGATCCTCTTTGCCCCCAAAATAGGAGTCTAAGGTTGCATTTTCTGTTTATTTTGTTTCCTTTTCCTTGGAATGTTTCCACTTAATTACTTGACTTTTGGGCTTGTTGCCATAGTAGGACTCTGCCACCAGACAGGGGAGCTTCCGTCCCAAAGTTTGAGGTCTTCACAACTTCTGGAGGTATTAGTTGGGTGCCCTCTGTGAAGTCTCCACACTCTCTGGCAAGCTGGATACTCACCCCAAGACCTCTCTCCCAGAACGCAATCCAGATCTAGGGAGGTTAAAGCAAAAGTGATTACCCCCCCAAGACTGATCACTGAATCTCCCTACAGCTTGCAGACCAGGAGCTGAAGCTGCAAGTGAAGCTGCAAAATGGTGTCTGTGCTGTGTCTTCTCAGCTGCTTTTCGCCCCAGGGGAAGAAGCTGAAGCATTCCCCAAATACTGTTTCCAAAGTCCATAGGGCACTAACTTCTTTGTCCTAGGCATGTCTATGTTGATAATTCTGGATTTGCCACAGCTGCTGGTTTTCTGGGGTGCCTCCAGCTGGCTGCTGGCCAGGCCACCCTGGGGCTAAAACCATGACTCAGGTGGGCCTGGGCTCAGCTCCCAGAGCACTGTGATGGCCTATCCCAGAGCGCTGTGCTGGCCGCTCCCTGCAGGGCTGCTGGGCTGTCCTCTGTGGGAGGTTAGCTTCTCTGTGGTGTTCTGTTGGTGCTGGAGCTCCAGAGGTTGTTCAGAGTCCCCTTTTACATGATTTTGAAGTGGTGTGGGCTGCAGCGCAGTGGAAGTGCTGTTTCTACTCCATCATCTTGGCTCTGCCCCCTTCTCCAACTCTTTCTTTATAGCTGAAGAACAGAGGCCAGACATAGAGCCTTGCACAACTTCACACAGGTTTTAAATAGGTAGAGACAAGAATTAAGTTGAGGGGCACTGACTGCCAATATGTTTCCAATGTACCACAGTGCTCATCTTTTGAGATAATATACAAAAAGCTCTTAGCACAGTGCCTGGCACACAACCAGTACTTAATAAATGCTTCCTTCCAATAAAGTGAGAATTTATTGAAGAAGACCTTCAACCAACTTTGCATACAGGGTGCTGTGGAAAGATAGCTGTACATGGTAATAGAATTCTTGGGTTTATATCCCAGCTCTGACTCCTAGAACTTGTGTGACCTTGGACAAGGGCCAGGGGTGGGAAACCTATGGCCTTAAGGCCACATGTGACCCTCTAGGTCCTCAAGTGATACCCTTTGACCAAATACAAGCTTCACAAAACAAACCTCCTCAATAAAAGGATTTGTTCTGTAAAACTTGGACTCAGTCAAAAGGTTGCACCCAAGTACCTAGAAGGCCACATGTGACCTCAAAGCCTCAGGTTCCCCACTCCTGGACAAGGCCCTCTCTATGAGCCTCGATTTCCAAAAATAAAAATAATGATTCTATATAATGTAAATATAATATATAATACATAACAACACATAGCATTTATATGGTGTTTTCAGGTTTGTGAAGTGCTCTGCAATTATTACCTCATTTCAACTTGACAATGACCCTGGGAGGTAGGTGCTATTATTACTTCCATTTTAAAGATAAGGAAACTAAGACTGAGGCTAAATGATCTGCCTCAGTGGCAGAGGATGGATTTGATTCCAGGTCCAGCTCTCTATCCCCTATGTCACTTGATTAATTTATTTGTAAAATAAGGGGTTTGACAAGATGACCTTTAAGGAATTTCAACTCAAAAATCTATGATCCTAAAGAAATTGGAAAGCCTACCAGAGGAGCTTGTTCTAAATATTACTTGAGGAAAATAATTCTTTTAGCTACATGGAGGGAGGATCAAAGGTAGAGAGGCTGATTCAGAAGCTGTTACAGTCAGTTCAAATGTGTTTGTGTTATAACAGGCTGGAGCTATAGTAATGGTGAGGGAGAGAGGGATACAAGGAATATTACATAGATAAAATGGGAAGGATATGAGGACATTTGTGGAGCCAAGAAGCCACCTGGCTTCTCACATCGCTGAATGGCCCTTTGAACTTCAGCAGTGATCAGTCCAGAAAGTAGAGAAAGAGAGATTTCATGGCTTAAAGATAAGCAGAGGTGCATGCTGTGAAGGATAAGATCCTGGTCCATTGGCATATCTTATACTGAAGTAGGGAGAAGACGTCCTCTGTGTGTTTGTCTTCTATGAGCTTGTATCCTCAAGTAGTGTGAGTGTTTTGTTGTTTCAGAAATTGCTCAGGCATGTAATAGATAGCATTCTACTTCAGACAAGTTGTTTTCTTCCTGCAGTTGGGTCAATTTTTATGGTTTTGACAGAATAGTTTAAGCAGCCTGAGCTTTTATAACCATTTTTTAAAGTCAGCATGCATGCTTGTACCTGGATTTATTTTTTTTTATCAAGAAGGGTTTCTTAGTCTTTTTTTTTTAAATCAGGCTAACCTCTCTCCTCTTGGGACTATATTATCCTTTATAAAAATACTATTGAATGTGATTGCTCAGTTGTGGACTTTCTGAGATTGATTTCTCCATGATTTGCCCTATATACCTGCCTAAATACAATTCTTGATTTGTTCAGACTATTGATGATTCAGCAAATAGCCCCATTAGACATCCCAATTAGTGCTCTCTGTGGTATGTTTGATTTTTTGAAAAAAAATGCAATTCTAACTTAGCCTAATTTAGTTGCTTCCTCCTATAGTGTTAATTAGTCTGTGTACTAGTCCCAAAGTAGCATTTTTAAGAAGGCCCCAATAATTTTCTTCTGATCTCTGCTTATCTGACTCTAAAACCATTAGTGAGAATGAGAAATGGTTGAAGATGGGATTATCTATAAGGATAAAGTTAATTATAAACATCTAGGACCTTGAGTAACTAGGCCAAAAGGTATTTAAGCCAATTTGTGTGTCTATGAGACTGAGAAGGAATTAGAAGGAACTTGGTGTATTTGAAATAATGTCAGTGTCTCCTTGTATTGGCCTAGCCTTATACACTTCCAGGATTCCACATAGATACTTTTGTCCAGTTTTCCTCATCTGTGAATTGAGGACATCTAAATGAGGACATGATTTCTAAAAGTTTCCTTTCTGCTCTTGCCAGCATAATAATCTAAGAATTAAGGAGTTACTGGATTCTATTTATTTAAGTTTAATACTTCTCAAGTCTGCTCACTACTCTCTATTGACACACCAACCCAAATTCAAATACTAGAGATACTCATTATCATCCATCTGGGATATTGAGATACCTAACGTTATTGTTCTTCTACCCTCAATTATCTCCTCCTTCCAGTCAAATCTTCCTATCACTGTCAAACTAATCTTCTCCATGCACAGATCTTGTCATGTTGCCCATTAGTTGCTCACAGACAATAGATTAAAAACCAGATAGAAGTGTATAGGTCAGCTAGTTTAACTCTTTTATTTTATACATGAGAAAATTGAGGTCAAAGGAGGTTGACAGTTTCCCAAGATAATGCAGCTAGTGTTTAGTAAAGTCAGGATTTGACTCCAGGCCCTCTGACTTCAAAGCCAACATACTTTAGCCTACAGGATAGAGTTCAAAAGCCTTAGCCTGGCATTTGACACTCCATGATCTAATGTCATGATGATCTTTCAGGTGTTCTGCCCTGTAGTCAAATTGGACTGCTTACTTCTCATCCTCCAAAACCACCTTTTGTCTTCCCTTTTCTCCTCTAATGGTTTAAGTCCTACTGACCCTTTAAAGCCTAACTCAAATTTTACCTCCTCCATGAAGTCTTTCTTGTTTTTTTCCATTGGTTAGGACCATCTTCTCTATTCTCACAAAGACCTTTGTTTGTACTTCTCTTATTCACTCCTCATGATTTCCTTAGTAAAGGGAACACTCACAGAACAAAGCAAATCAACAACTTATCTGCAACTTACTCAGGGCCTCAAAGCAAAGAGAGGATTAGAACTGAGATTGTCCTGACTGAGTCTGGCCCTCTAGTCACGGCACCAGTGTGTCTCCTATGTAACACAACCACCTACTAAACCCTAAGACCTAATGATAATGATATAATGAAACAATAATAAATTTATAAAATTATGAAATGGGGGCAGCCATGCTCTGGATACTCTGGGATCATTTGTTGTTTGTCCTTCATTCTCTAAGAGGACCAATGACATCAGGAGGGTGATGTTTTGACTTGAAAGTGAATTTGATTTAAGTGAGGGAGAGCTGTGCAAAGTCACCAGCCTCGCTCTCTCCTCCAGAATTATTGGAGTCTAGTGGCAAGACATAGGTAAGGACAACTGGAAATTGTCCCAGATGCAGTGAAAGACCTTGACCTTTTAAATCTAGGGCCTAAAGCCCATGATGACAGTGGGGAATGGGGCTACAAGCACACTTTAATTAGGTGAAGAGGGTACAGAGACAAACGGCAAAAAGGGCACAGGGATACAGTAGGAGAGGGGATGGGATGGTGAAGAGAGAAAGGTAGTATGGGGAGGAGGATGGGGCAGGAAAAAAGGCAGAGAGTATGAGTCACATAACCACGGATTAGAATTGAGAGCATAGATAACATGGATCTGATGGGGATGAAAGTGGGTTGGGGGAGGGGCAGAGATTTGAGGTCTTATTTTATGGGATTTTGTGGGGAGCAGACTAACTTTTATCTGTGCCACTTTGGGGTTAGTTTATTAACACATCCAAATAAGCTCAAAGTTATTGGTAAAACTTCAAAGTTGATGAATCCACATCATCTCAAAATTATCAGTACCTTTTGGTGTTCTGTGGATGTCTGGAATTTGTCTAAGATTTACATATCATAGGATCAAAAAGCTTGACGGTAAAGTCTAGATTTCTTCCCCTGATTCCACACATGTTACCAGGATGTGTCTTTTGGCTAATATATGATAAAATTTATAAATTATGCTCCTTTGATCTTTTGGACAGTTTGTAGGAGACTTCCACATTCCCCATAATAGTTTTATTTCCTGCTATTGTCCCATTATATTGATAAACTTACTGGGGTGGGGGTGAGGACCAGAGAAGGTATAATTTTAACACACCTATAAATTCAAGGCTCTAGACTTATTCAAATTTCATCCTGCCCCCAATTGCTAGCATCATTGTACTCTCCTTGGATGGATTATTAACCCTTACTTGTTGAGTTGAATTGAATCTTGCTGTTACTCTACCTTAAAACCTAGTTTGAGATGAGTGATCAGTAGTTCAGTTAAGAAGCTGAGTATTGATTATTATAATAAGAAGATAATAAGTAAAGTATTTCAAGTGTAAAGTAGGCTTGGCCCAAGAGGTTATAACTTAATTATTCATTCTATTACTGACACAATTGATTATAAGCACCAGATGTGTGCTTTGCTTGGTCAGAGGTATTAGAGCTGAGAACAGTGGATGGAGTCTGGGGGATGTGGATTTAGTTTTGATGTAAGTGTAAAGAAGTAGTCCTTTTCATGTGGACCAGTTTAGTGCTGAAAGGGATATAAAGAGTATTTTTGTGTAGGGCTATATCAACAAATAAAGGATGCATAGATATCATATCTGAACATTTCAATGCATGCAAGCAGTAGGGGAAAATAACCTTGTAATGATAAAAATTTTTTAAATGCATATTTAAAGAAAGAAGTTTTCAGAGGGGATTTGAATAGTTTTGGAAAGAAATGATACTTTGTTTGTAAATGAAAAAACGATGGCTTAGAAGGGCAGAGAAAGCACTTTTATTAAAAAAAAAACTTGAAAGGAAAATAAGAACCCAAAAAATGCCGAGGACTTAGAATTATAGTCCATTTTGGTCCCTAAGCTCATATGTATGAAGCTACTTTAAGAACAGAGTAAAAACTTTAAAAAATGAAGAACCATATAACTGTTATGATACTGAGGTTTGATTTATAAAGAACTTCTGATTTTTTGGGGAAACTTTTTTAGTTGTTACCTTTTAAATGAAGAGCAAAACCATTGGGTGCCAGGAGGCTCTGATTTAAGCTACTGAAAATTTAGGAGACAGAGGCTGAGGCTGGTAAAGAGATGAAACTAACAAAATGTGGAAGAAATAGCAGGCAACCTGAAAAAAAAAATCTCTGTAGAGATTTGCGTTTTAAGAGACCAGTAGCAGGAGCAGTTAACTGATAGAAAGCATCAGTTGACAAAAGGGGGATACATTTAAAAGGAGCTACTATTCAAATTGAATTTTTTTCAATTTTCCCCCAAATTAACAAACATTTATTTTTTTCTTACCTACTCCATCCCAACTAGGTGATGCAGTGGAGGGAGCCCCTGGGCCTGCAGTTGGAAGACTTGAGTTCAGATTTGGTTTCAGCTACACATAGCTATGTAACCTTAGGCAAGTTATTTAATCCCTGCCTCAGTTTCCTCATCTGTAAAATGGGGATAAATAGCATCTCCCTCTCAGGTTGTTGTGAGGATCAAATGAGATAATAATTTTAAAACACTGAACACAATGCCTGATACATGGAAAATGCTATATAAATGTTATCTATCATTCTATTATTATTATAATCCCTAATTTTAAAAAGGTGGGGGTAGCTAAGTGGCACAGTGGAGAGAGTGCCAGGCCTGGAGTCGGAAAGACTCATCTTCTTGAGTTCAGATTTGGTTTCAGACACATGCCAAGCTGTAACCCTGGGCAAGCCACTTAATCCAGTTTGATTCAGTTTCCTCACCTATAAAATGAGCTGGAGAAGGAAATGGCAAACCATTCCAGTATCTTTGCCAAGAGAATCCCAAATTGGGTCACAAAGATTTAGACATGACTGAAAATGACTAACCAAAACCAAAAGACAAGCAGAACTCTTTCAATAAACAGATAGTCAAGCAAAACAAATTTCTGCCTTGTCCGTGTCCAGAACATGTAAGTCTCATTCTGCATCTTAAATCCATTAAGTATCTCCCAGGAGGTGGGTTCATCAGTCTTCTATAATCATAGTTGATCATGTAGCAATGAGAGCTCCTAAGTCTCTCAAAGTTATTTGTCTTTATAATGTTACTGTTATTGGAGTCATTTTTGTACTCACTTTACTTTATATCAGCATATGTCTTCCCAAGTTTCTTTGAACCCATCCCCCCTTTTTATGACGCAATAGTATTCTGTTACATTCTCATGCCATTATTTGTTCTGCCATTCCTCCAGTTGATGGATAGCCCTCTAGTTTCTGGTTTTTTGCCACTACAAAAAGAACTGCTAGAACTATTTTTATATGCTTGGGCCCATTTCTCCTCTCTTTGATCTCTTCAGAGGATAGACTGAATAGTGTTATTATTGGGCCAGAGTTTAGCCACTTTGGGGGCATGGTGACGTTCTTTCAATGCTCTTTAAATAGAAGCTGAAAGTGCTTATAATTTCTATAGAGAAGAGATTTGCTCAGCTAGAGAGCAGCAAGGACCAGTAGCCAGTTGACAGAGAGGTGACTAAGTGTGCTTCAGGTTTTTCTGAATAGACCCGTAACATTAAAGATTTCAGTCTAGAGTTGTGTTAGCCCAAGCGCATTGGAGTTTTTCTTTTTTATGTGCTTCCCTGCTAGGGTCTTGTGTGTTCCCAGTCTTCCCCATAAATATTAAGGGCTTTGGTAGTGCATAGAATATGACTCAGGTTTATGTGTGAATTTGTTGCTGTTATTCAGTCGTTTCAATTGTGTCCAACTCCTTGGGACCCCATTTGGGGTTTTCTTGGCACAAATGCTGAAGTGGTTTGACATTTCCTTCTCCAGCTCATTTTATAGATAAGGAAACTGAAGTAAACAGGATTAAGTGACTTTCCCAGGGTCTCACAGTTAGTAAGTATTTAAGACCAGATTTAAACTCAAGAAGATGTGTCTTTGTGACTTCAAGCCTATCATTCTATCCACTGTGCTACCTAACTAGCCTGGGTATTTGTACACTTGGTTAATACAGGAGTTATTATTAATATTTATTTTGTTTTAAAAATAAATGGTTATATTCCAAGTCTAAAGCTATTTATTATAAATGGTTCATTTATGTACAAAGAAATCATTGGTTGGAACTGAAGGGCTAAAATGATGAGTACCTATGATTATAGAGCAGTATTCCTACCCCATAGCACTACCCCCTTGGATGCTGAGAAAATTTGAGTGCAATCATGATTGGGAAGTCTTTCTTTGGGATCATAGACCTACTAGGTTTTAATAAGTGAGTAATTCAGTATACAACTGTCTAGGTGAGATGTGTGATATCCTGGTGAGGCATTATATTGTAGGTTGCCATTACTCCAATCTTGTTACATAAGGAAAATCTTTCTAGCAATCAGTGCCATCTAAAAGTGGTATAGGCTATCTTGGAAAGTAATGAATTCTTCATCCCTGTAGGTACTTGAACAGAGATACAGTAACAACTTGTGTATGATTGTTGTTAAAAGTTGAGGTTGGAATAGATAGCCTTTGGGGTCCCTTCTAATTCTGAGATTCTCTGATTCTGCAGAAAGCAGAGGTACAAATTATATTCCCAAGGTCGATTGTAGCCTTACCCCACAAAATGGCCCTGAAGGTTGGCCTAGGAAATAAGGCTTCTAGCCATCTGATCTTTCCTTTAATATGAAAATTTATCTTTGATGTGAAATCAGAGACAACTGTGTGAAATAGGTTTCCGCATGTGATGTTCAATAATGAAATCAATGTCTTCTCTTCCAGGGGCTCGAGCAGAATGTTGCTCGGCAACAGTTGTTTTAATCGATCAATTTCTGCCAATCAATCATATCATAATGGAGCATCTATTGGAGAGCACAAAGAGAAAGGTTAATTTAGTAGAAGAAAACAACAATTTTAAGGATGACATTACATAAAATTCTTAGGGTTGAAAGGGACCTCACTGGATAGTTAGTGGGCAGAAGCTTGAATGCTGGATCTGGAGTCAGACACTTAGCAGCTTGGTGACCTTAGGTAAATCACTTCACCATTCTCAATCTCAGTTTCTTCATCTGCAAAATGGGAATAATAATAGCATTCACCTCACTGAGCTTTCATGATTATTAAATGAGATCGCACTTTGGTAAATGTCAGTGATATGCAACTTCAGTTGTTTTCATTTATTAGCCACAGCAGCAGGAGCATCATTTATTAAATTCAGCAAGATCAGGGACTAAACTTTTAATTCCATTAGTAAAGGGAGCTCCCAGATAAGAAAGTTCCCTTTACTAATGTAGGATGGCATTTCCTCTGGAAATTATAGTCCTAGGGAGCCACCTAGAGCACCTAGAATTTAAGTGACTTACCCAGGGTCACAAATCCAGCATAAATCAGAAGTGAGACTTGAGCCCATTGTTTTAAGGTTGACTCTCTATCCATTATGCCACACTGACTCTCAATATCAAGTCTAATCCATATCTAAATCATTAATACCTTCTATGTGATCTGACAATTGGCTATCCAAAGTCTGCTTGGATTCTTCTAGGAAGGGAGAACTCATTGACCCCCTCTATTTGAGGGTATTTCTCGTAGGAAGTTCTTTCTTATAGTGAGCTCAAATCTGCCTTTTCTCAGCTTCCACTTTTGCTCCTGGTTCTTCCTTCTGGAACCAAGCAAAACTAAGCTAATTTCTCTTTCACAGAATAGTCCTTCCCATACTTGAAAGTAGGTACCATAGCTTCCCCTAAACAAATGAGGTTTTTTTTGGTGTGTGGCCACTTTATTCTCAATATTTTCCTGCCTACAAAATTTGGAGGTATTTTTAATCTTTGAAATAGGAAGACTACATTCTTTCATTCATATGTCAATAAAAACTTAAAAAAATAGGTTTTTTAAAGTGCAGACTATGGGTGGCTAAGTGGTGCAGTGAATAGAGCACTGGCCCTGGAGTCAGGAGGACCTGAGTTCAAATCCGGCCTCAGACACTTGACACACTTAAGTGTCAAGGGTTAATTGGGGTTAAATGACCTTGTGCAAGTCACTTAACCCCGATTGCCCTGCCTTCCCCCCTCCAAAAAGCAAAACATAAATAAATAAAATAAAATGCAGATCAGAAACCACTTTATTTATTTAGGAAACAATCTCCAGATAATTTCTTCTAAGTATCATCCTGACCAGAAATGTGCCTTTTCTCCCTTTCTCTATTCTTTCCCATTCCCTCTGATGTGTTTAGCATAGAACCATCCCCGACTTCACCTGAGTTATATCAGCCTGGCATATTTCCTAAAATCTTATCTTCCTCCCCCCTGTAACCAAATAGAAAGGAAGAGGTCCAGGGAGGTCAAATTATCTTTGATTGCAGTAAACCTGCTAGAGATTTACTAAGGTTTCTTTCTGTGATCCCTATGTGGAACATATTTAGTCATGGTTGTTAGTTGATAGTTGTCATGGAGCAGTTGTCCAAGGGTGACTTCTAGAGGTCACTCCTATAGGGTCTATTCCTTGCATACCATGCCTTGGCATAGCTCCTGGGGATATGCTGATTGGTCCTCTACAGCAGGGGTGTCAAACAAGAGACAGGTACTGCCTTAAACACTCCCTAATGCAGTAAGAGCCAGATTAAAATATAATTGGGAAATGTTTAACAAAATAACTAAGAATTCAGTAAAACATAGATAATGTTAGTTTGTGGTTTTCTAAGTCAACATGGGGCAGCAGACTCTTTCTACTTATGCCTGATACCACTGTCCATAGTATCACCATAACTACTCTCTCTAACTTCCTACTATTTCTCACATATTCTTTTTTTTGGTGGGGGGAAGAAAGGGATTTTTACATGGTACCTAAGATGTGCAAGGTACTGTGCTCAGTATTTACAAATATTCTCTTATTTGATCGTCACCACAACCCTGGAAGACAGGTGCTGTTATCGTTCCCATTCTACAGTTGAGAAAACTTAGGCAAACAGATATCAAATAGCCTGCCTAGGATCTGAATAGTATCTGAGTAGAGTTTGAAGTCACATTTGAACTCAGGTCTTCTTGATTCCAGGTCAAGTGCTCTATCTCCACACGACCTAGCTGCCCCATCATTTTCTTTTATTTCCCCATTGTCTTTTACTTTAAATGTTTCTTTCTTTGTATAATCCCTTTTCAATGCTCTTTGCAGGTGAAGTGTCTATATTAAGTGTCTATATGTTGTTCAGTTCTTTTTCAGTTATGTCTTGTTCTTTGTGACCCTATTTGGAGTTTTCTTGGTAAAGATACAGGTGGTTTGCCATTTCCTTCTCCAGTTCATTTTAAAGATGAGGAAACTGAGGCATACTGGGTAAAGTGATTTTCCCAGTGTCATCACAAAACTATTAAGTGAGACTGGATTCAAACTCCTCAGGATACGTCTTTCTGACTCCAGGCTCAGCTCTCTATTCGTTGTGTCACATGTTAACACATTATAATATATAATAGCATAATAATACTAAATTCCATTTTCATCATTCTTTAAAATTTACAAAACATTTGTCGCAATTATATAAGGTAGATAGTAAAAGTGTTATGTCCATTTTCCAAATGAGGAAATTGAGGTTGAAGGTTTAATGGACTTGCCCATTGTCATACAGCTAGTAAGTTTCTGAGGTAGGACTTAAACCTAGGTTTGTCCAACTTCCAATCTAGCATTCTTTCCACTCAGGTACACTACCTTTCAATGTAACATCTTCAGAAGTCAACTTTGCTTATTTCTTCTCATATTATTATAATAAAAATATTTATCATTTCTATAGGTTAAAAAAGAACTTTCCTCACAAAATTCCTGTGAGGTAGGTACTTCAAATAGTATTTTTCTCTGCTTTACAAATGATAAAATTTGAGGGTCATAGAGATGAAATTACTTCTCAGAGTCTCAGAGATGACATTTAAACTCACCTGACTCTCAAATCCAGGCTCTTTACCCTGTTAAAAGACCATTGGGGATTTGTGTGTGTGTGTGTGTGTGTGTGTGTGTGTGTGTGTCTGGACCAATGTTGGGTTAGAACTTTGTGTTGCTATTATAAGTATTTGATAATAGCTCCCATTTATCTAGGGCTTTACAGTTGATAAAGTATTTTGATATGCAGAATATACCAAAAGTAAAATATAAATAAAGCTGTTCTAAGACTTTTGGGACACCCTGTATATCATCTTACTTGAAATCCATAGCTGTTCCTAGTTTACTGATAAGGAAACAGGTTTAGGGAGCCAGGATTCAAATCTAGGTCCAACATGCCCTGCTGAGTAGAGCCCTTCTAATTTTTAACCAAATATAACACTTTCATTTCCTTAAGACTAACTATTATGACCATGCAACTGCTTCATAAAAGCTACAAAATGATTTTTTTCTTCCAAATAGATCTGGGAAGGAATATAGGAATGTGGGTAAAACACAGCCATAAATTTATGGGGTTTAGTGTGACGTGAGCAGCAAATGGTACCACATCCTACAAGCCCATGTCGCTAGCATCCTAATTTTTCATGCCTAACATGCCCCTGGAACATGGAGAACATGTTTTCTTCTCTTCATTTCAGGATCTCCTAGGTAGGTGACTTTAGCAGGCAATGTTGCAGAATAATTTGTTATAACACAGGAAAAAGGATGAGGGGCATATATCAGGCTAGAATCTTAGCAGCCGTACTAATCTTATTTCACCCTGCAAATGCTGAGATGTAAAAATGATTTTGCCATTTTCCACCTTTTTTTTGCAGTTATTAGCATTTCCTTCCCACCCCCAGCCCCTACTTCCAACACACAGACACACAGACACACACACACACACACACACAGACACACACACATTTCCCCCCTCCCCCCCACAATCCCTCATGTATTTTTCTCTTTCTACTTTATGGAGCTGGAGGTTGCAATTTAAATGATGAGGAAAAAAAAGAGGGACCTGGTATAATGGGAAGACCACTAAGCTCGGAGTCAGAAGAGCAGATGGAACAATGGATATAGTGTTAGACTTGAAGACCTGAATTCAAATCCTGCCTTAGACACTAAACTAGCTGTGTGATTCTGAGCAATTCACTTAACCTCTATCTGCCTCAGTTTCCTCATAGGTAAAATAGGGATAATAATAATAGCACCTACCTCTTAGGATTGTTACAAAGCTAAAACAAGATAATAGTTGTAAGTGCTTTGTAAACCTTAAAGTACTACCTAATAGTAGCTATTGTTATTGCTAGCTCTGCCTCTAGATTCCAACCCTCCCATTCAGCCCCACAAAATTTTGGCAAATTTCGGAAATTTCCCCAGTCTCAGTTTTTTTCATTTGTAAAATGAAAATAATAGTCAGATGTGGGCTAATCATTAGATGATAAGTTTTCAGTGAGATCATTTATACCTCTCAAATAGGAAATTGCTGGGCCCAATGTCTTATTTTGTTTGTTGTTCTGACTTAAAAATGTCTTAATGATGCAGATTAAACTTGAAAATACGTATGGCATATTTTTTCCATAGAGCCCAATTGTTAACCACATACCAGCTAATGCATACATATGCACCACTCACTGGGTGCCCCACTCACTTTCACCTGTGGCTCCAAAAAACCACACCAGCAACCACACTCTGGTACAACTCTTTTGGCAGATGAGCTAAACCAGGTTCAGGGTAGGTGACAGTACTGAACCTATTGCTGAGTTAGGGAGATGCCTACCTATAACATGTGGTAACTCCCCCTGGTGGAATGGGCAGATGAAAACCATTTGTTCCAATGACCCACGAAAGCATTGAAGATGCCAAAGTCATCCACAATGGACAAACCACAACCCACCCATTGCTCTATAAACATTACTTAGTCTCAGCAGAAGTTTAGTTGTAGCTCAGGGAATGAGGTCATCACCAGAGTGGATCCCCTGGTGAATGTAGGCTAAAAATTAATGAGACACACACACACACACACAGACACACACACACAGAGAGAGAGAGAGAGAGAGAGAGAGAGAGAGAGAGAGAGAGAGAGAGAGAGATAAAATATAGAAAGGAAGGAAGGAAGGAAGGAAGGAAGGAAGGAAGGAAGGAAGGAAGGAAGGAAGGAAGGAAGGAAGGAAGGAAGGAAGGAAGGAAGAAAACCTGGCATTTATATTGTCTTTTGGGAAGCTAGGTGGTGCAGTGGATTGAGTGCTGGGCCTGGAGTAAGAAAGATTCATCTTCTTGAAGTGAAATCTGGCCTCAGATACTTACTATCTCTGTGACCCTGGGCAAGTTGCTTAACCTGTTTGCCTCAGTTTCTTCATCGGTAAAATAAGGTGAAGGAAATGTCAAACCACTCCATTATCTTTTCCAAGAAAACCCCAAATGGGGGTCTCAATGAGTTGGCCATGAGTGAACAACAACATATGATGTATTACTTCATTTGAACCTCAGAACCTCTTTGATAGTAATTTACGTACTACTTACTTCACAGGGTCATTGTGAAGGCCAACGAAGATAACACATATAAAATGCTTTGTAATTTATTAAGTTCTATAAACTTCTATGCTTGAGATCCTTGTCTCAAAGGCTTTTCAAGAGATTTCTCATTTTTCCTGGCTTTTTGTATCCAGACAAGCCAAAACTTCATAATGCAGTAACACCCAATATATAGTCACCAATATAGAGTCGCCAATATATAGTCACCCTTGCAAACATATAGTTGGTTCACAATCTGAAAGAACAAAAACATTTAATGATGGTTTAAAAAAATGGCATTTTTTCTGTCCACAAAAACCAAAGAGGGTTCATAATATGGGCAATAGTAACCATTTATAAACAAGTTAGAGTCATGTTCTAACTGGGGATCCCAGCAGGATTTGTCTCTAAAGCCACGGTTCTCAGCATTTTTCCACAGATCCAGATATTGCTTCCCATGATGGAACCTTCTCAGTGCTCATGGTTCATCTGGCCATTGTACCCTGGCAGTTCCCAATGGGTGGAATCATTTTTTTCTGAAGTAATCAGTGATTTCTCCTACTTACCCTAACAGACCACACAATCCCTAGTCCCATTTCTGTCCTCATCTCCCAGAAGGTGGCACTCATCACTCTCTTTAATCACCTACATCCCTGTAATGATGCTCCCAAGCAAAGGTTCTCCAGAGATACCTGTCCTGTACCTGGGGAAAGGTGGTACAAAGCTTCCTTGTCTTTGACTTGCCACCATTCTTCCCTAATGTAGTAACAAATGAGAGAGCCAGCTCTAGATTTTGTTTTGTTTTTCTCTTGTGTTATAGTCTCAGTCAATTTCTGACTTTGTGCCAGCTTGCCCAGAAATCAAGAATATACTTGACCTCTTTCTTTTCTTCAAAGTGAATCTGTGCCACAACTACTAGGTTGGGGAAAGGTGAATTTCCTAATCTAATGTCTTCTCTCTCCAGCATACTGTTTCAGTGCCTTCTGCTAGTATAAACTTTCCCATGGGTCTGACAATTCTGAAGAATTCCCAATTCTCCATATCCTCCCCACTTCCTAATTGTTTTTAGGCCTCATTTAAACCTCTGGGACCATGTAGGCAAGATTTTTCAAAGTACTCAGGGTTACTTTCTTCAGCTTAGAGAAGGTAGAAAAATAGTTTGCCAAGGATAGGGTTGGATAAGTGTAATGGTAATGGGAATTTGAAGATCTTCCCTGCCCCTTTATAGACCCAAGGGGATTTGAAGACCTTTCCTGCTTTGAAAATCTTCTCTGCCCTCTAATAGGCCAAATTTAATCACATGGAGCCTGTGGTGGGGTGAGTTTGCTGAAGGATGGAGCAGGAAACTAGGAGTCAGAGCCCCTAGATGGAAGGGAGAAGATGCAGGCAAGGAGACAGCTAGATTTGTGAGTGTTTGTTTGTGGGAAGGCTAAGGATGGTGTGGCTCCCTGCTGTGTTATGGTATATTAACTTCTTTTTTGCTATGATTGATTTGGTTTCCTGGTGTTGGGATTTGTTTTTCTGGTGTCTGAATAAATGTTTTGCTTCTGTCTTCTATATGAAAAGTCTGTTATATTTTGTGATTCAGAACCGTGTCAGCAAATTCATATTCACAGCCAGTGCTGTGAATTAGCGCTACAATGAGGAAGGAAGGAACATGTGAATGAAAAATAAGCATTCTTGCTATTACTGTGACAAGGGAAAGGAAACAAAGTAGTATCTATATTGTAATAGTTTTGTGATGTTTTAGCCAGTAACTATACTTGCTGCTTTTATGGTGTTTTTGTTATAACCACCATTTTGTGCATCCCCCTCCCCCCCGCCCCTTGCCTCATCTCTCTGGTCATGGCTAAGTTTGCCTGAATCCTCCAACAAAGTCTGCTTGCCTGAACCTACCAAGAAAGCCCACCAAGTCAAACACCCTGCCTAGGAGATCTGCCAAAACCTATAGCCTCACCACAGTTCTCAGGAATAGACTTGGGGACTTTCCAGTTGGGCAACAAACTGATCACTGGGCAATAAACTGATCACTATGTAATCTAATGATTAAGTTGTGGTTTTTGCCTTTATAAAACCCTGAGTACATACTCCTTGGGGCTGATCGATTTGGGTACATGCCCCCTGCAGTTGTTGGCTGAATAAACTCAACTTCTAAAATTATTAAGGTCTCACTGTCACTTTTGGTTCAAAACTTTCATTGTTTAAAATGGGATAAGGGAATAAGCGTAGACAAAATTAAAATGACATGATCATTTTTATAGTTGGTAACTTGATCAGTTGGCCCAAAGAAGACAGAAGAGGTACATTATCTTCCCATCCAAAATATATTTTTTAACTTCCTTGGTCTCTGTTCATAACATAATGGTCATCCTTCTAATCCAAGCTGCTAATCTTGGATCATCTTCAATTCTTCTTTCTCCCTTACCCTCCATATCTAACAACATCTGGTATTTCTGTTTCTGGAATTTTTCTTCCATATGGTTCCTTTTTTCCCCACTCATTCTGTCACCACTCTAGTCCAAGCCCTCATCACCTCTCTCTAAGATTGTTTTAATAATTTCTTAATTATTAATTGTTTGTCTCCATGACTCGGATCTCCCCACTCCAAATCTCATTCTTTACAAAGCTGCCAAAATAATATTAATAATTCAGGGAGCCAATCATGTTGATCCCTTATTCAGCACCCTTCACCATATTCCCATTGCATGAAGAATACAAACTCTTTGCTTGAGCATGTAAGATGTGTGGTCATTTAACTCTAAATTACTTTTTATTTTTGAACAAAATTTCATTTTTCATCAACAATCATTTATTTTCTCTCCTTTCCATACCGTCTTCTGGAACAAAAGAAAAACAGAGAGATATTTGTAGAGCCAATGCAATATGTACAGTGCCAATAGTCATTATAAATATACTTGCAAAATGCTTGATCACAAAATATAACAGACTCTCCATGTAAAAGACAGAAGCAAAACATTTATTTAGACACCAGAAAATCAAATCCCCAAACCAGTAAGCTGATTCCATCATAGTAGCAAAGAAATTAATAATCCATAACAGCACAGAAAGTCACAGCATTCTTTAGTCTTTCCATAAACCAACATTTACTCACAGCCCTGTCTCCCTCAGATACATTCTATCCTCCCAGCCATGTCTAGCTGCTCTGACTCCCAGCTTCCTGGGGCCTTTGCTACACTTATCAGCAAACTCCTCCCACCACAGGCTCCATGTGATTACATTCAGCCTGTTAGGAGGCAGAGTTTATTTTCTTTCTTTTTTTTTTTTTTGGACATTAAAAAGAAATGTTTTATTTTATACAACAGTGACCTTAAAGCATAAAGTAATTATAGCATTAGATAAATGCTGGAAGTCATTATCCAAATGATACAGCCATTTTGTTTCTATGCGCTTCTGTAATTACAAACAGCACTTTCATGATTTACAAAAGAGCAACCATTCAATGTAGATTTAACCTTGAAATACACACTCTAACATCTCCATAATTTGATAGTTTACAGATAACAATGTGGAAAAGATGTATTTTTAACGATCTCTCATTTTACTGAACTAAAGTGAAAAATAAATCAATGATGGATGAGTTCCAAGGCTCCGCAAGATATTTTCTAGACACAAAGTGAAGGCTGCAGAACATTTTGAGATTTCTAAGAACCATCTTCCATGTCCACATCCTGTTGTAATTTGAGCACCATTTTTTCTTCCAATTGTTTTCCTTTGCCTGCAAGAGGTGCTCGAATAAGATGGATGTTTTGTTTGACTTCATTGATGGCCTGAACTTTCTGTAATTCTTTGCTCTTCTTTAACCTGTTCATTATAAATTTAGCTTGACGTTTTTGTTTGATCTCTTCTACTCTCTTCATGGCATCAACTGTTTTATTCCACAGCTCTCTCTGGTATTTGACAGGTGCATTTCTACGTTTTTCAAATTCAAATGAATTGTCGACTGTAAGTTCTTTGCCAGCTGCCTTTCGAAAGGCTTTAGTCCATCTGACCTTACAAGGACTGTGCTTCTTTTTAAAGTTTTTATGGCATTTAGATTTACAAAATCAGAAGACCTTACAGTCATTGCGACAAGCATCATGCCGTGTCCCGGGTACACCGGCCCAGAACAGAAATAACACTTCTCGATGCGCATCCTGAAATCGAGCTGCCACCTTTCCTAGAGCCAGAGTTTATTTTCAAAGCAGAGAAGGACTTGAAATTCCCTTAGTTTTTTTTAAGGGGCAGGGAAGGACTACAAATTCCCGTTACCATTACAATAATCAAGCAAAATAAACTCCCTTGTTGACCCTATTCAACAATGTATCTCATTCTCCATATTTAGTCCATAACCTCTCATTTAGGAGGTCAATAGTATTCTTCATCATTGGTGTGCTGGATTTGTGGTTGGTCATTGCAATGATCAGAGTTCCCATGTCTTTGAAAATTGTTGACTTTTACAATGTTGTTGTTATAAATTATTTTCCTGGTTTTGCACACTTTACTCTGCATCACTTCATATAAGTCTTTTCAAGTTTCTTTGAAATTATCACCTTCATCATTTCTTATAGCACAATAGTATTTCATTACATTTTCCCATTGATGAGTATTCCCTTTGTTTCCAGTTCTTCACAGCTGCAAAAGAGTAATATATACTATTAGAGAACATAACAGTATATGATATATG
Organism: Gymnobelideus leadbeateri; assembly: GCA_011680675.1. NCBI lineage: Eukaryota > Metazoa > Chordata > Mammalia > Diprotodontia > Petauridae > Gymnobelideus > Gymnobelideus leadbeateri. Next base: position 54,337 of record WOXC01011162.1, on the reverse strand, counting down.
TAAGCACACACACACACACACACACACATATATATATATATATTATACATAGGACCTTTTCCTCTTTCTTTGATCATTTTAGGGTATAGGTCAAAGGTCATATACAGTTGAGCAACTTTTGGGGTAGAGTCCCCAAATTTTTGTAGAATGGACCAATTCACAATTTCACCAGCAGGACCTGAGTATACTTATTTCCTCAGAGCCCCTCCAATATTAATCATTTTCTTCCCCCCCCTCCAACACTTCCAAAATGATAGGTATGATGAGGCATCTCAGATTTGCCTTAATTTACTTTTCTCTATTAGTGATTTGGAACATTTTTTTTTTTTTAAGCAATTGGGGTTAAGTAACTTGCTCAAGGTTACACGGCTAGTCATTATTTATGTGTGGGTGCTCATTTTCTGAGGCCGGATCTGATCTCGGGTCATCCAAACTCCGAGGCCGGTGCTCTTACTCACTGCGCCACCTAGCCGCCCCTTTAGGGCAATTGGGGTTAAGTAACTTGCCCAAGGTTACACGGCTAGGTTTTTGTTTGTGCGGATTAAGTGTCGGAGGCCGGCTCCGAACTCAGGTCCTTCTGATTCCAGGGCCGGTGCTCTATTCACTGCGCCACCTAGCCGCCCCTTGGAACATTTTTTCATATGGCCATAGATAGATGGATTTCTTACCTTGAGAACCACTTTTTCATATCTATTAACCGTTTATCAATTGCAAATAGCTCTTAAAACTCAAGTCAGTTCCTTATTTAGCTAGGAAATGAGACCTTTATCAGAGAAATTTGCTACAAAAATTCTGCCCCTCCTCCCAATTAGCTAGTTCCCTTCTATGTTAGACACAGTGACTTTGCTTATGTAATTTTTTTAATTTTATGCCATTGTTCATTTTAATCTTTCTGGTCCTATGCATCCCATTTGTTCATGAACTCTTCTATCTGTGAATTTGAAAGGTACTTTTCCCTCTGCTCATCTAGTTTGTTTATTTTGTAACCTTTATATCGAGATCCTGTAGCTAACTGGAGCTTTTCTCGATATATTGTGCAAAGTGCTGGTCTCAATCTAATTTCTGACATGCCTGTCTTCTAGTTTTTCCAGCAATTTTTGTCGAATGACATGTCCTTATTCTAGGAGCTGGGGCATTTGGGTTTATCAAACACAAGGCTACTATGTTCACCTGCTTCTGTATGTTACATAGCTATTCTGTTCTACTGATCAAGCTCTCTGTTTCTAATAGTACCACTTTGATAATTATTGCTTTATACCAGTATTTGAGATCTCGTACTCTTCCTTCTTACTTTTAAAATTATTTCTTTTTTTTTTTTGGTCTGTTTTGTTTTCATTTCACTTTTATTTGCTCTCTAACGTCATATTTACTCCAGTGCCATAAGCTTTTGTTTCTTCTGGGATATCTTTTTCTTTTGACCAACCTCCTCTTCTGGTTTAGGAACAATTTGTTCCTTTTCAGTAAGTATCATCTCACTATGGCAAAGAGAACTCATGTATGGGTTGATTCGACCACGAGCCCTGTAAGTACGCCATCGCATTTTGGGATTAACCTGGATATTCTCAATGACAAGAGAGTCCACATCCAAACCCTTCAGTTCTGCATTACTCTCTGCATTGTTACGCACATGCAGCAAGAATTCAGCACTCTTTTTGGGCCACCGACCCTGTATCCAACCCCATTGCTTAGCCTGGGCACACCTGCCAACTTCACCATTATATCCAAGGAAGGGAACACATTGTTTCTTCAATGTGACATCTTTCAAATACTTGGTAGCTTTTCAGATAAGCATGCCCTTGATAGCTTGGGCTGTTTCACAGGTGTTCTTTAAGTGGATCCGGAGATTTGAACCCCTTGACTAGCATGATTTTATGGGGTTCTCTGGATCCAGAGAGTACCTCACCATTTTAAATTTACCTAGGATGGCTCCTAAACATTATTTCCATTAAGATTCTTGACATTTTGTTCTTCCAGATAAATTTGGTTTTTAATTTTTCTACTTCTATGAAATAATACTTTGGTAACTTGATTCTAACTTTTTAAAGAACAACTTCATATACTATATATTCTAGCTAAGCTTGATTATTTATCCTGACTTTTGCTGCCAATGAATGGGTAAATAAATTGCCCGAGCTCATACAAATTTCCCAAGGTACAACTGAAGTGGGATTTGAACCTAGTCTACTCACTCTAAATACCATATTTTCCCCATTATACCATACTGCACATCTTCTAATAAGAGGTTTACAAAGTTCTCTGCCAATATTGTCTCATTTTATCCTCACAACAACCCTGGGTGCTAGATGATATTATTATTTCTATTTTACAAATGGGGAAACTGAGGCAGATAGCAGGTAAGTGACTTACTTGCCCAGGATCTCATGGCTAGTAAAAGCCTGGGGCTAGATTTGGATTGTTCTTATGCCAACTTTTAGATTATAAGCCTCATAAGGATGGGGGCTTTCTCTTTTCCCACATTGGTATCTCCAGTGCCTGTCAAGTGGAAGATACTAAATAAATGCTTGTTGACTGATTAGAAAATATACCTTCTTTGTAGGCAAGTTTTCTGTTCATATATCTGTTTCATCTAATAGCTCTCTTACATGCTCTGTAGTATACTCTAATACTAAGATTATATAAATGACTGAGTATGAATTAATAGTCCAACTACATACTTATATCAAAGTGCTATATTACAAATTCAATGGCCCAATGTTCCATGCTTCAGAAGATTTTACTATATGTCATTTTCTTTCAAAAGAGAGAAAATTTGCCAATGGTCATTTTTTCACTATGTATAGTCTGTAAAAATAAATGAATAAATGCTGACTCCTACACTCCACCTCTATTTTTATGTTCAACTTGAAGGAATTCCATGTGAAGAATATCAACATCAGATAAATTATCAAAATGTTGTCTAGGGAGGGTTCTTGTTTAACTCACAAATCAGAGGTAAAAATCATTGGCAAGAATACATGTCATTGTTATTCATTGGGTGTGTACAATCAATCAAATTTTTGTTAAATTATTGCATCACAAATTGTAGCAGCCACTTAGCTTTGGTGCCCAAGCTTAGAGACCACAAAGTTAGGTAGAAAGATGAAATGGAATCAGCAGAGATCAGACTGTATTAATAGAGTGCATTAGTAGTCTGCAGATAGAAAGCTGTATCCAGAAAATGCATTAATAGTCTTCAGGGAAGAGACTGCATTAATAGAGACATAATGTCTAGAATATAGGAGGTAGTAGTCTCTCTGTACTCTACCCTGGTCACAACATGTCCAGAGTAGTTTTAGAAAAGGCATTGACAAGCTACAGAGTATAGAGGGAAAGGCAAGCATTATGTTGGTATGACTAGAGACCAGGAGAGAAGTGGAACAAGCTGGTTAGTCTAGAAATGAGAAGGCTTAAGGAGAGTCATGGCAAGCTTTAGGATCATAGGCAGAGATCTGTAAGGAACTTCAGATACCAACAAGTTCTCCCCTCCTTAGGACAATATTTACAGATGAGGATACTGAGACATAGAGAGTTTAAGGGATTTGCTTAGGATCACAAAGACAGTTTCGGAGGCAGGATTGGAACGGAGGCCTTCCTGACTCCCTATCTGTTTTTCTATCTTTCAAGTATTTGAAGGACTGTCATATGAAAGAAGAATTAGGTTTTCTCTATTTGGCTATAGAAGGCAGAACTAGGAGTAGTAGATGACTGTTGCAGAGAGGCATTTTCAGGTTTGATCTGAGCAAAATCCTAATGATGAAATTGATACCGAGGAATAATAGGTTGCCTCTACAAATATTGGGTCTTCACTGGAACTCTTCAAATGGAGCCAGGATAACCACTTGCTGGGATTATTTTAGAGGGGACCTATTTTCAGGCATAGTTGGTACTAGATGACCTTTGAAGAGCCTTCTAATTCTCTGATTCTTTCCATTTTTTCTCTTCCTCCTCTTTGCTCAGAATCCTAAAGGATGCTTCTTATTCCTTCCCTTCCACTGGAAGCTCCTCCATATTCCTTCCAGTAAAACAAGATGCTGGGGAAAGAGGTATAGGATGGAGGCAAGTCTGAAGGAATAAAAGTAATGGCATATCTATCTGTGCTTTCAGCAGGGACCTAAACGCCAAAATGGAAGTTTCCTAGATACAGAACTAAACTCCATTATTTTCATGTTTACTAAATTGTTAACATCAAAACCCAAAACATTCTCAAAAACCTCTTCAAACAGGATCTTAATTTGTACATTCTCTAAAAGTTTTGAACTGGAACATGGCTTTCTTCTTGAACCAAGAAAGGCACAGAAAGGGAGAAAAAGTGGTAATTGGAAAGGAATTTTGGTTCAGGTTTGGTTAATTGAATTTGAGATATGAACTGAAAATAATAAGAATGATTTCAGGAGCCAAATGAGAAAATCATCCCTGTTACTTTGTAATTTTCCTTTCCTTTTTACTTTAATATTGTTATTGTCATCTTAATGAATAACCATTTCTAAATTGTACTTGTAAAGGGATATTATATCAAACAACTTACTTTCAGAGGTCCATTTCCTTAAACAGAGATATAAATTGAGATTTTACATTCATGGCCAAAATTTCATAGAATTCTGCAATCTCAGACCATAAACATCACCTATGTAGCCTGATCATTTTATAGATTAAGAAAACTGATGCTTTGGAAAAGAAATTTCTCTAAAGAATCAGTAGCAAAGGTAGAAACTCAGGTCTCCTAACTCATGTTCTGGGATCTTTTTACTGAATTTATAGATGAGCTCTCCCCCCCGTCCCCATTGCTTTTTTTGCAAAAGAAACAGTTTTTCAACTGAGCAGGAGGGGCTCCTTGCTTTCATGCTCACATTCTTTCGATACAGGCACTGCTTGATCTTTTCTGAGTTAGCTAGCTGTGAGTTCTACTTCTTTTTCTTTCTTGTGCCTACAAACTCTTATTTGATTTTGGAATAAATTTCAGATTTCTGATAGAAATGTATATGTGTTATTGATAAACTTAGGCAGAGCTTGGAAATACTAAATTTGAATATGAATTAAGAAATGCTAGCTTCAGGATATTACAGAAGCAAGAGCTTTAAAAATATTGAGTGTTTTCTCAATTCTGTCTTTTCAATGGAATAGTTTTTATGAACTTCTGCAATGAAGAACAAACCCACTTTTGCTTCCTTCAATGTGTCCACATCAAAGTAGTGAAGAAAGCCTCAAGGTCCAGCTGCCCTTTGTGAAAAACAATGGAAGACCCATTAAATACAGGCAACTAATCAGAGATAGGTCACCACCAATATTGTTGCTTAAAGAGTGTATCTGATTCTTTATTTCAAAGTCTTTTTTCAAGATCCTATTCTTTTCCCCCCCTATATTATAAAGATGAAGAAAAGCAGAAACTGTGACATCCTGAGGCTACAAAGTACAAGGGACTTGACTGAGGTTTTAAATCCATTATCCCCAAGAAAGACCAGTCTAATCCCTTTAGTCACTTTTGGATTGCTCCTCCACAACCAGCTAAGAAGGGGTGAGTATTGAGCACCGTGTCCCATTATTCACCCTTGATTGCATCCTGTAAGTAGGTTCAAATTGGTTTCTTGATCTCATCATTACTGAAATCCAAAACCACAAAACCAGTACTTTGAAGATGCTATTGATCATAGCCTCACTGGGGACATCTCAAATGACTAGAGCTATGACAGAAGCCTTAGAGGAAAAAAACAACTCCAAATAAGGTTTGAATGCAGAAAGAACATGTAAGAGGATACTGGAGTCCAGATAAGTAAGAAGTAGCAGAATTTGTAAGTAGATTGAAGATGAAGCCCACAAGGGGGCTAATGAACTTAACCAACATCAACATCACCATCATTGTCATCATCATCATCATCATCATCATCATATTTATATATAGCTTTAAGGTTTGCAAAGCACTGCACATTTCTTGCCTTATTTGATCCTCCAGGCAGTTCTGTTTTATAGATGAAGAAACTGAGACTGAGAGGTTAAGTGGTTTGCGGAGAGTCACAAAGAGTGTCTGAGGCAAGACTTTAGCTCTTGTCTTCTGATTTCAAATCCAATATTCTATTAATTGCACCACCTAGTTTACATTAGAGTATTGTCTGGGGAAACACAGTAATTGTAAGTAAGTGACTTGAGCTATTCCTGGTATAGCTAGTATACTAGTAGCTTCCAACACACATACACACACATACACACGTGCACGTATACACGTCTGTATGTATAAGAATTGCATATAGGACAGCTTGGTAGTGCAATGGATAGAGCATCAGGCCTGGAGTCAGGAAGATTCATCTTAAGGGATTCAAATCTTTCTTCAGACACTTACTAGCTATATGATCCTGGGCAAGTCACTTAATCCTGCTTGTCTCAGTTTCCCCATCTGTCAAACAAGTTGAAGAAGATAATGCAAACCACTCCAGTATCTTCTCCAGGCAAACCCCAAATGGGGTCACAAAGAGTTGGGCACAGCTGAAAAACAATTAAATAACAACATATGGATAATGGATAAATAAATGCTTGTTGACTTTACATGATAATTCTAAAAAATAAAAGAAGTTGATAATTATGAGATAGAGGAAATATGTGTGTATACACACATATGCATATTATACATACTTGCATAGAAATACATACACTATATATAAAAACTTGAGATTTCATTGTTATATGGAACTTCCAGTAAGAAAACACCTTTTACCAGTTCGGATTAGCATTGTTCTATAGCTTATAGTTTTGGAGAGTTTCCTTTAGATTTCCAAGCCCTACATACATTATCTCATTTGAGCATCACAACATCACAACATCACAACAAGTAGATATTGCAGGCAGTATTATCCTCATTTTATATTTTGGCATACTGTATTTAAGGAAAAACAAACAAATAAGAACAAAAACAAATGATCAATGAGATAACATTAAGAGGAAGCCACCAGTACTGGGGATGGGCCTTGAGTCTAGGCCACTTGAGGATCATTTGAAAGAAATGAGAATGTTTAGCCCTGTAAAGAGAAAGTTCAGGGGGTACATAGTTGCTGACTTCTAGTGTTTGGAAGGCTATCATGAACAAAAGAAAATAGCTTTGTTATGTTTGGTTCCAAAAGGAAGAACCTTGAGGAGCAATTGTTAGAAGTTGTAAAGAGTCAAATTTTAGTCTTGGTATCAGGAAAAACTTCCTAATAGTAAGATCTCTTCAAAAGTGGAATGGGCTAGCTTAAGAAGCAGTAGTTATTCTTCATTGGAGGTTGTCAAGAAAAGGCTGGGTGAATACCTCTTAGATATGTTGTAGGGTTTGTTGCTTTTTTTTTTTTTTGGGTCATTGATTGGTCAAGATGTTCACTGCAATGCCTTCCAGCTCTAAAATTTTATAATCCTATTAAGCTGATGTTTAGAAAGTTTAAGAGATTTATTTATAATTATATAACTAGTAAGTGCCAGAGTCTGGATTTGAACTCAGGTCTTATCCTCTATATCACCATTTCTAATAGAAAATTAGAATTTCCAAACCAATATTACTACCCTATGCACCATGCTTAGAAAAATTGGTGTTCTATTTTACATATGGCTAATTCACCTATTTCATTATACTTAGTGCCTATCATATGTTTTAATTATTATGTCAAGTCCACAAGCATTTATTAAGCAACTATATTCCAGACACTGTGTCAAATAATGGGGAAACCAAGAAAGGCAGTCAAAAAATTCAGTAACTATATTACAACAAGATATAGACAGGGTAAAATGAAGTCAACACTAAGAAGACATTAGCCTCAAAGAGGGACTTGGAAAGCCTGTTTAAGGGAGGCGGGGTTTTAGCTGAGACTTGAAGGAATTCAGGGTTAGGTTTCTGAAGGTCTTGAAGTGGACATAGCTCTGGATCTAGCTGGGCTTGGCAGATTGGCTTCTCCCATCTTCCTTCATATTATTCAGAGCAAGGAGGGAGGGAGGAGAAGGGAAAAACAATTGACCATATTGTCTATGATTCCAGGAGGCTTTATGAATAACTGTATCCCCAAGGTAATATTCTGCTGGCATAGTTCTGAATCACAAAATATAATAGACTCTCCATATAGAAGACAGAGGCAAAATATTTATTCTGACTCCAGAAAGCCAGATCCCAACACCAAAAAACTAAATCCATCATAGCAAAGAAGTCAATATATTTTATCACTGCAGGAAGCAACACCATCCCAAAGCCTTCTCCTCCTCCAGTCTTCCCACAAAAAGTCACAATCCTAGCTGTCTCCCTGCCTTCGTCTTCTCTCCCACTCCATTCTGACTGCTCTGATTCATTTCCTACTCACCCCTTCCTGCTCCATCCTTCAGCAAACTCCTCCCACTATAGGCTGCTTCGTATTAAAGGACAAGGAAGATCTTAAAATTCTCTTAGGCCTATTAAGGGGAGCAGAAGATCTTCAAATTCCCATTGCCATTACAATAATTCCTAGCAGCTCAGGACCTATAGGCATTCAGGAGAAAGTCAGCTACTATATTATTTTCTGTCCCCTTTGTCTTCTCAATATCATTCGTGTCCACTAAGGTGGAGTCTTTCTTCCAGGGGCCCACCATACTACTCTTTGATAAGCATGTTATCTATGTCTTTATTTAAAATGTTGATAAAAAAATTAAAAAGCCCAGGGCCAAGAACAGAGTCCTGGGACTGGCATTGGATCCTGCCAGGCATGTTGTTGTCAAACCATTGACAATGATTTTTTCAGCTTGGCCATCCAGCGAGTTCTGACTCTATGTATAGTGACAGTGACTCTGTCAAAAAGGACATGCTGACATTGTTTGGTCTCCATGAAGCCATGCTGGTTATTCCTCTTCTTAGATGTTCACCAAACATCTCCTTAATGTACCATTCTAGAGTTTCTTTAGATTAAAGTTAATCAAGATGTGCATCCTCAAAAAAAAAGCTTTTAGGGCACATTTAATTCCAACCCTAGCCATGCACCTATTTTATCTATGCAGAACCATAGCTAGCAATTTTTAATGTCTTGGCTAACTGGTATGAAACAGGTTAAGTCTTAGATGGGGAGAAACTTACCTGGGATATTGCTGCCAAAGTGAAGAAACCCCTGAATCTTTCTTTTTTATTTTTTAAAAATCAACTAATTATTCTTGCTAACTAGATGTTAAATTGAATTGTTTATGTGCTTCTATGGGAGTGCAAATGCTATCTGTGGCCTAGAGCAAAGGCACAATCACCTTACCCTAGTAACAAAGTTCTATATCTATAAATAATGTCATCATGTCTCTTTAATGATAGATTAAGCTATTTTTCAATAGTTTCTGCATGTAATTGGTGCTTACATTTCTCTTTGTAGAAAGGACTAGCTAATAATTTTTCACATTTGTAGGAAATGTGCAAAAAATAAAAAGAAGCTATAAAAGATATTTGGTAGGGTATTAAACATACTGTTTGTAGGCTTAATGTGAATCACGGTTGAAAATCCATAACTTCCATGCAGGGAATATCAGTTTCATCCCTGTTATTGAGGAGGGGTTATTTTTCTTGCTTGGGAGAGGGGGAAGGTGACATAAAAGGCCATTCCCTGTTAATCTCCATCACAGTGATTGATCAGTCTCCTCCAGCTTTGGTGGGGACCAAAGCAGCAATTGACTTAGTCCCTGAGTTTGGCAGGCTGGTTTCTTGCATCATCCTTCATGTTATTCAGAGCAAGGAGGGAGGGAGGAGAAGGGAGATGCAACTGACTACATTGTCTGTGACTCCCGAAGACATTTATGAATAACTCCTAATGGCCTGGGAGCCATAGGTACACAGGAGAAAGTCAGTAGCTCCCTCACTTTCTGTCCCCTTTGTCTTCTCAACAGCATGCATGCCCACTAAGGTGGGATCTTTCTTTCAGGGTCCCCTCCTCACCTGTTCATTCCTCTCCCTCTCTGGAGAGCCACCCACAGCTTAAAAGCTCAAATAGAACAGTGTTGGACTCCTTTTCATGGCAACTCAGACTTGAAATGTTGCCCTTGGTAACAGAAGCTTTTGTTCATCCATGACTTAAAATTTATTCTCCTTTGCCAGTGCTTTCCCAGAGTATGAGGCATGCTCTTGAAGTTATTTTCCTCCCTATTCTTTCTCTCCTGGATTGTCACTTAATGAGGAGATGAAGCATTTCCACTTACTCTTGTGGAAGTCTAGCTAGCAACCAGCTCATGGGGTGACTGGTGTGCAAAAAGAAACCAAAATAACCTGGCCTCCTCAAAAGAACAAAATATTCTGACTGATGAATCCCTTCCACTGATCTTTTCCTGGCCTCTCTTGGGGAGAAAGGAGGAAATGTATAAACATCACTACAGGTAAACAGGACCTGGTCCTCTTTGTTGTAGAAGATGACTTTAAAAGATGGGTCATTGTGGGTGATGACTGCCTGTTGTTAGATCACCTGATGTTGGAGTAGTTGGTGATGTGCCCCAGGGTGTGGGCAGGTAGAGTAGGGAAGTGAGGAAAAGTGGTTTTGGTAGACTTTGTGAAAATGGTTGACTTGGCCTCGTGGAACAGTGCAGAGAAGCAATTCTGAGTTTTCTAGTGAAAATTCTAAATGTGCCTATGTGGTTTTCGAATTGTGAATGTGAATATAATCTTGCTTTGGCATCAAGGAGGTCTAATTCCAAGTCTTGTTTCCAACTCATATTGACCATGAAAATTATTGTGTGTGGACAAGTTACCCAACCTCTTAGTTCCTTAGTCAACTGTCTTAGGCTATGTAAGTTACAGTCTGGTTGTTGTTATTATTCAGTCTTGCCCAACTCTTTGTGACCTCATTTAGGGTTTTCTTGGCAAAGATACTGGAATGGTTTGCTATTTCTTTTTCCAGCTCATTTTACAAATGAGGCAACTGAGGAAAATAGGGTTAAATGACTTGCCCAGGGTCACACAGCTAGTGAGTATCTGAGACCAGACAAGTCTTCATGATTCCAAGCCCAGTGCTCTATCCACTGTTCCATCTAACTGGTAGCTAAGATAAAGGTAAAAGGTAAAAATTACAGCTATAGATGAAAAAGCAAAAAAAATAGGGCTTCAAATTTCTTTACAACAACTGTTTGAAGTAGATAGGGTGGTGCTGTTGATAACTGAGGCTCAGGAAGGTGAAGTCATTACTCTAGGTCTTATAGTAACTAATGAGTGTCAGAGTAGAGATTAGAATCCTTTGCCCTTGAAACCAGGTTACCCACCCCTGCATACGCTATCTCTTCTTAAATAATTAAATTTAATGTAGAAAAACTTTTTGATGCTCCATTTTCCTGTACTACTCTCTCCTTTTTGTAAATAAGAAAATTTGAATAATGAATCTTTTGTGCTCCTGAGAGTCATTCAATTAAGCAAACCATTTTTTTCTGTTAATATGGAAACAAAATTCACTTTAGGGGAAAAAGGAATTTCCATGAAATGAATCAAAATCCTAGTTGTTTCGTGGGGCTTCCAAATGTTTTTGTGTATTCTCTCTGAGGCTTGAGATTGACCTCTGAGTGTGTATGAGGGGGTAAATGTATATGTGTGTATGTATGTATGTATGTGTGTTCTGAGTCCAGATTGACTCAGGCTAGTCAAAGTGATGCACTTGTCAACCACCCAGCATTTAACACCAATAACAAAGCCCAGTTCATTTAATAATAGCATGGAAAAGATACTCAGTGAGGATACAGCGTTGGTTCAGATGGACTCACATCCTCTCATCTCAGGATAAGAACCCTCAGAAGAGTTTGGTCAGAAGAGTGGTTTGAGTGAGAAGGAAATGTTTCCTCTCATAGCAATGGGACATTCTTCAAGGCTGTGAAATAGTATTGACTTCTCTTCGGTTGATCAGGAAAAAAAAGAGCTAGCCTCAGTTTTTACACAGCAAGGATCATAGTACATGTCCCTACTATAGTGTGCATATGTAAGTGTAGGTATGTGAATGTGTATCTGTGTGTGGGGGATGTATGTTTGTGTAAGTATGGGTGTGTGTGTGTGTGTGTGTGTGTGTGTGTATGTGCGTGTGCTGACAATGAATTCCCAGGGCTAATAGTAAAATGTCTTGCTCTGACGCTATGTTCTGATCCCCACTGGGCGGGGGGAATTCACTTTAGGGGAAAAAGGAATTTCCATGAGGGCAAGGAGGGTAAGAAAAATAAAACCTTGGGGCTTAGGCTTAGGGCTAGGCCAGGCAAGGTTTTGAGAGCTACTGGGAAAGTCTGTAGGCTCCTGCTTGAAGAACATGGGCCCAGAACACTGTCTCTGCATGTGAAAACTCTAGATTTTCATTTTGTTCACATACAGAGGCCATCCATTCGCTTTTCCTCTTTTACACATTAATGCGTTTGAGGAGTGAATAGTCAGGAAGCTACAAACGAAGGCCACGCTGTAACTACCTCTTCAAATTATAATGAGGAATACATATCTTTGTCAGAAAGTATTAGAGTACTTTCAGTTCTTCAGAAGGAAGGCCATCTGAATTCCAAGTTATTCGTTACTACTGTATTTTCAAGCTCATAGAGAATTCCCTTTATAGCAATCATCACTTTAATTAGCCAAAAGTCCTTCTTTGCAATCCCATCTTGGAGCTGCCACCTGCTTCTTCCCTTCTTTCCCTCTGCGCTTTCTACACCTACCCTAAACCCAGTCTTGTAGTGTCAGTCCAGAGAACTGTACCTGCAACAGCTGTTTTCTTGGAATGTGGGGAACATTAGTCTACATTCCTCTTCTCCCCACATTTATTGTCCTGGAGGGGCATCAGTTTTTTTTTTCTTGTATGCATTAAATAATATGGTATAGACACAACATATGCCCCTTTTGTCACTTCCAGGTTTTCACAATGAAACTTGAATGGCTTTCAGAAATTTAAAATGAGTAACTTCTGAGACAGAAGCATGCCAAAGTTTTCTAGGCACAAATTCCTATAGGTATTATAATTCTTGGGGGGAGAAAAATCTTTCTTGTAGTATGAAATGCATCATTTATGACAACTTTATCTTTGTCCTACTGACTTTTATTCTATCTTCCTCTGGTATTATATTCTGCCCTGGTAAATATTAGTAGATGTTGATTGTGTATTTAACATTTATTAATTAGTATAATTCTACTTCTGAACAATTGGAGCTTAGATATTTTTGTAAGCATCAAGACGTTATATTGCAGTTGTTTGATAACAAAAGAACAGCAAAGAGAAGTATGCAAAGCACTCACAATTAAAGTGTGGAATCAAAATTTTTCTCAAATAAAAATTGCTCACAAGATGTTACAATATATTGACTCAGCAAAATAACTTTATCCTTCTTTAGAATAGGGAGGGGAAGAGAATCTGGGTTCTGTGCTTTCTTATGTCAGAAATTATCATCTGTCCTCTTATGCTCTTTCCTTTTTTCTCTTCCATTTAGTTTTTTGCTAAAAGGTCAGTCTCCCCTCCCAAATATCTGACCTACTGACCTGCTATGGTTTCTAAAACTATGACCATTGGAGTCCTTCTTTCAGGTTAAATTGCTGTGATCCTAGATCCCTCTTGAAATGTAAATATGTCACCTGAAAACAGTATTGAGCACATTAGCATGGGGCTTAAAATCAGACAGGTGAGAGTGAGGGATTGGGGTGAACAGAGGAAAATTTTTGTGCTCTCACAAATTTTCTGGGACTATTTTCACTTCTTGGCACGAGGAAGATAAAACCTGAAGCTTACAGGCTTTACCACCAGGGGGTGCTGCTGGCGAGTTGGCGGACCCTACTTTCATCCCCAGTTGTACTCCACCAAACACCAGAATGTGATCAAACTGTGTCTTTCAGTCAGTAGGTTGCCTTTCTCCCCTTACTGTGGCTCCTCTTTTGCAATCTTTTCCTCAGTCTAAATGTCTAATGCATGTGCATTTACCTAATCAAGTTTTTTGGCCCATGTGGCTCCCACTTTGTGGACCAGTTCTGCCCCTCTCCCTGCCCTGATGCTTTCCAATGGAATTTACTCACAAAAGCATGATTTAATTGGATATAATAAAAGAACAAATACATCAGGCTCTCAGAGCACCTTTCAAGACCAAGTAGCCTAAACTATTTGTCTTTAGGTGAGATTAAAAACATAGCTCTCAGAATCTAACAGAACTCAGTCCAACCTCCCCAACCAGTTCCACAGGGAGAAAGCCAAGCATTTCATCAAGTGTTCCATTCACAGCCAGCCCCCCTACTGGGGTAATATCCAGTCAGTTGGGATGACTCATGACAAAGGCTCCCAGCTGGTCTCTATTTCCTCTTCAAGGCTTGTGGACTTTGAAAATACAGGATGGAACCAAGTTGACTGAATCTCCTCTTTGTCTCTGTCCTCCTCTCAGATAGTGTGAATAGAGGAAATCTTTTTGGGGCATGGCTGGCTTAGATTTCTCAAGTCCTGCCCAAGAGGTTATAGAAAAGAACAGGTGAGCCCCTTTAGCCAGGTACCATTACTCTGATATCTTCCTTCATACCAATGACCATTCTACTTCTCCTTTCCTCTTCCTTCACTCTCTCCTCTCCCCTTCTCCCTCCTTTTTCAAAAGTTTAAGGATCTTTTAAACCACATCACTTTTTTTGCTTCCTTTCTGTCATTGCTTTGGCAGCTAAATACTGCATGGGTAAACCCTGCAGGTGGGCCTGTTACACATAACACTTTTCTGTGAAAGTTAGTGCAAATGCTATTATCTTCAGTTTATAGAAAAGTATACTGAGGGTAGTACAGTGGATGAAGTGCTGGGTCTGGAGTCAGGAAAACTCATCTTCCTGAGTTTAAATCTGACCTCAGACACTTCCTAGCTGTGTGACCCTGGGCAAGTCACTTAACCCTGTTTGCCTCCGTTTCCTCATCTGTAAAATGAACCAGAGAAGGAAATGGTAAACTACTCAGTGTCATTACCATGACAACCCCAAATGAGGTCATGAAAAGTCAGATACACTGAATAAATGGAGGCTTGCCCATAGTGACAATGCTGGTGAGAGGTACAGTTGAGGCTTAAACCCAGGTCTCCAGATTCCAAGTTCAGCTTCTCATAGGTAGTAGAGCAATGTTTCTCTCTCTAGGGGGAGGAGTTGGGGGAAGAATAGAATCATGGAATCACAGACTGAGATTTTTGAGAATCTAAAGGCCATCTATTCCAAATCATACCTATGCAGTAATGCCCTCTGAGACATGTGACAGATGTTCATTTGGCTTGAGGACCTTTAATAATGGGAAACTCACTGCCCAGCTCATCCCACTTTTGTCATGGTTAATTATTAGGACATTCTTTTTGGGAAGCTGAAATCTATCAACCTGTAACTTCTATCCATGGTTCCTAGAATTTTGCCTAGCTTGCTAGATGTTCAGCTGCCTACTCAGTACCATGGTGTCAGAACATTAGGAATATAAATTTTTAGCATTTTAATTCCCCAACCCCCAATTCTTCCCTTTCCTGCAGATGTCAGTTTATAATTGGTAAAAAGCTTGGTAACTGACAGCAGAGCACACTCTGCTGGGTAACTATTAAGCTATTCTTGAATTAGTTCAGAATTCCTGAAAGACAACATGGCAATAAGAAATAAAAAGAGGGATTTTTTTAAAGGATAAATTTCTTTTGGCTGTCTAATTCCTGAATTAAAAACAACACACAGCTGACAACTTTTTATGAAATGCAACCCTCCTATAGCCACCCCAGCCCCCAACAACTCCTACCCCAATTTCAAGATACCCCTTTTTGTTTCTAATAAAATCTGAGTGACTTTATTCCAGACCCTTGCTGATATTTAGAACCAGGGCTGCTGAGAACTAATGAAAGACCCAGGAGGAAGAAAAATGCCATGATCGCTTTCATCTAGGGTAATGACTATGGACTTTAATCGCAACTAATGATTAATGTGGATGTCTTTATTTAAATGCTGGGGTTATTATGACAAGCAAACTCCAGTCAACTGCACAGTGTGTAATACTAAATAGAAAAGTGGGGAACCATTCTCCTTGTCAGCAGGCTGAGCCAAACAGAGCCATCTTTCTCCCCTTTTCTCCCTCGATAATCCTCAAGTTCAAAGTCAGTCATTTTTTCTTCTGTATAATGATTAGTTGGGGGGAACTTGTAGAGGGAAAGAAGTGGGGATAGGGTTTGGGGTCTAGCTTGCTAGTCTTCCCAAACATCTAATTCATGTTCACAACCCTCTCATGTTCCAGATGAGAAGAGTAGCATGTGTTGTTGTTTCATCATTTTATCTTGTCCAACTCTTTGTCACCCTGTGGACCATACTGTCCATGGGGTTTTCTTGGTAAAGATACAAAAAATGGTTTGCCATATCCTTCTCTGGTGGATTAAGGCAAACATAGATTAGGTGACTTGCCCAGGACACATGACTAGTAAGTGTCCTAGGCTGCATTTAAACTTAGGTCTTCCTGACTCTGTGGGAAATGTAGGTATCGCAGTGGATAGAGAGCCAGGCCTGGAATTAGGAAGACTCATCTTCCTGAGTTCAAATCTGACCTCTGATGCTTACTAGCTGTGTGACCCTGGGTGAGTCATTTAACTGTTTGCCTCAGTTTCCTCATCTATCAAATGAACTGGAGAAGGAAATGGCAAATCACTCCAGTATCTCTGCCAAGAAAGCCCCAATGGGATAATGAAGAGTCGGGCATGACTGAAATGACTGAACAGCTTTCTGACTCTAGACTCAGTGCTCAATCCTCTTAGCCACCTAGCTGCCTCCAACTAGGATGATGAGGGAAATTTTTTTCAAGAGATGCAATTTGAAACTAAGTTACCCGATTAAATCTGGTATTCTTTCCTCTTATTGGGTTTGGGTCTAGATTTGTGATTTCATTGGTATCAGACATGTGCTGGGCCCAACCAAGCTGAAGAGCAAACATTATAAATCAAAGCTTTATTTATTGTTTTGTTGATTGTCTAGACTTAAAGTGATGGAAAATAAATGTTAATGATGAAGCTAAGCTTAAAAGTGGTTATGCATGCATCTTTTTTTCCCCCATAGTGAGTCAATTGTTAAAGAATTACCAGAATTCCACTGGTTATTTGAAACTTCCAGGGAAGAAATTAAGGTGTATTTTTTTAAAAAAAATAATTTTTATTGATATATTTGGTTTTCATATCATTCCTATGTATCAAAGTATTCCTACCCCTCAATTCCAGAACAAAGATTAAAAAAGAGAGAAAAACAGCTCAGACAAACTAATAAATACATGGGTTCCATACCCATAGTCTCCCATCTATAAAAAGAATGCATTGTGTTGTGCAAACTCTTTGCCAATATCTCCCTTGATCCTCCACTAATCCTGCAAGGTAGATGTTATTATTATCTCCATTTTTATAGTTGAGAAAAACTGAGGCAAACAGAGATTAAGTGATAGTACCTTGCTTCATAGTTCATTAAATGATTATTACAATCTGTTCAATGGATCCCTGGTGACCTTAGATAACATACTTTCCTATACATCTAGTTTTCCAGAAGAGGTTGGGGTTAAGTGACTTGCCCAAGGTCATATGGCTAGTAAGTGATAACTGTCTGAGTCAGGATTTGAACTCAGGTCCTCCTGACTCCAGGGCCAGTGCTCTATTTACTGTGCCACCTAGCCTCCCCTACAGGTTTTCTTACAAGAACTCTAGAGGAAGTGGGCATAAGGACCTAGTGCATTGTCTTACATAAAATAGGTATTCAACAAGTTTAATTTTAAAGAATGAATAAAGAATACACTGATAATGAATGAAAAGAACCATTGATCTTTGTGTTTAAGTCATTTTTATAAGGGAACTCAATAATCCTGTAATTATTGGACTAACTCAGAAAAGAAGTCATTTGTCTGGTGAAGACATTAAACTCAGAATGGAGTGGTGATATAATTCATATTATTAATTGTAGATTGACTACATAGCACTTTTTTTTTGGTCTAGCAATTTACCTTTTGGATGAGAAAGTCATTAGAAAGGAAATATAAAGAATAATTGGCTTCTTTCCCCACTAAATACCTAGACAGTAGATGAATCTGAATTAAACGACATGTTAACTCACCAAAAACCCCAAAAAACAAAACTACACACACAGACCTTAAACACTTTAAAATCAATATCCTTATCTTTATTTAATCATTTCCTCCTCTGGAATTATGTTATTTCTTCAGCTTAACATTGTCTGATCTTCCCTAGTCCAACCTTTTCAACTACAGAATATTATGATTATTTTATAATTTACTGTCAAATAGAGTACATTGTGTGATACAACAAAGACACAGGCAACAGAGAACATATGAAAATGTTGGAAAATAATGGCAACTTTGTCTGAAATTATTTTTAATAAAGTGGGAAGCCAATTGTTCAAAATCAATGTCCTCTCAAGCAACTACCACCAGTGTTAAGGTGATAATTACTAAGCATCTGTTTTGCTGAATAGGACGTATGTTGCAAGACAATCAATTTGAAGTTTTTCTAGCAAATACTGCTCATTGAATTGAGCAGAGGAAGGTCTTTGAGAAAACAGGCCAAAGTAAGGCAAACACTTCCATGACATTCATGGGAAAATAACTTAAAAATTATGAGCTGAATGTAACACATTCAATTGGAAACAATGGACCAGAACACTCCACCTGTAGCAGGAGGGGTCAGGTGGGAGTTTCAGCACTTGGAAAATATATGTCACCAGAAGGCAATGAAAGGGAATGACAAACAGCAACCTGAGAATCAAGTGCCAACTTCTACATGTGAGAACATCTGTCCCAATTGCATTAAAGCCTGCCAGCTGCAGACTGACCTCATTAGCCATTGATCATGAAGAGGAAAATCTCTTTTAATCTATGAGAGCGGTTGGTCCTCATCATTATTTAGAAGGACTCATCAGGCCCTTTGCAGTCAATATGAAAACAATGTTCCTGCTTTTATATGGGCATCTTCCCCATATAAAACAATTCCTGAACAAGGCCAGATTATGAAAAGAGGCCCTGAAACCATGGAAGGAGTCTGATGCATTGATGTTAATACTGATAAAGATGAGTGACATTTCTATAGGGTTTTAAATTTCACAAGTGCCTCACATTTATGAACTCATCTGACTCTCAGAACTCTGACAAATTGGTGCTATTATTAATCCAATTTTATAGAAAGGGAAACTGGGATGAACAGATTTTAAGTGACTTCCCCAAGTCACAGTTAATGTATGTGTCTGAGATGAGATTCTAACTCTGGTGCTAATCCCTCCTTCCTTATTTCACTGATAGACACAAAGGGAGACTTAAAACCTTATAACTTCAAAAGGAGTTTAGGAAAAGGTTGACTGTTTAGGGAAAGGCAGCTGTTATCTTAGGCCACTAGTCTACCTATGCAACCAGGTGTGGTGGATAGAGAGCAGGAACTAGAATCAAGAAGACCTGAGTTTGAAATTATGCATATGAGACTATATACAGGGATACCTTGTTTTATTGTGCTTCACTTTATTATACCTTGCAGATGTTGTATTTTTTTTCCCATAAATTGAAGAATTATGGCAGCATTGTGTTGAGCAGGTCTATGGGCACCATTTTTCCAACAACATGTGCTCACTTAGTGTCTGTCACATTTTGGTAATTCTCACAATACTTCCAAGTTTAACATCATTATTATATATTTTTGTTAATGTAATCTTTTGGGGGCACCATGAATCACAGCCATCTAAGATAGGTAACAATCTATAAAGGCTATGTGTGTTCTGACTGCTCCACTGACCCAATATTGAGATTAGGTCAATTAATAACCCTAAAATAGCCTTTAAGTGTTCAAGTGAAAGGAAGAGTTGCAGGTCTCTCATGTTAAATCAAAAACTAGAAATGCATTGCTTAGTGAGGAAGGCATGTTGAAAGTTGAGATGCTGAAAGCTAGATCATCACCCTGATTAGTCATCGACCATCAATGCCGAAGAAAAACCCTCAACCTGCAAAAAGATTACAACTCACTGAAGGCTCAGATGATGGTTTTCAGAAATTTTTTAGCAATAAAGTATGTTTTGAATTAAGGTATGTACATATTTCTTTTTAGACATTTGCACACTTAATAGACTAGAGTATAAATAAAACTTTTATAGGCACCAGGAAACCAAAGAATTAGTTTGACTTGCTTTATTGCAATATTCACTTGATTGTGCTAGTCTGGAATTGAACCTACAATATCTCAAAACCTACAATACAACAACAGGTATGCCTGTATCAGATAATACAGATTGAAGATATCCCATTGGAAGTGTGGTAATTCACCTCCAATCAATATGGTCCTAGATCTCATGCAAAGGAGAAACTCCCTGAAGTCTCTAGTATAGAGCTGGGGTTAGGCATATGCTCAAAATTCTGCATGTTGGCTTTTTCTTAGTCTTTCTCCATTCAGGGAGTGTTGAAGGAGGGTTGGAACAGCCCATCTTCTCTCTTAAAACTGGAAGTCAGAAAAAAACTCAAAAAGTCTAAAGACATCAGATCTTCCTTCTCTCCTGTACTAACTCTACCTGTAAAGGGTTGAGGCATTGGCGTTCACTGATGAGGAGAGAATCCCATGTTAATGGGCTTTGGGACTCAAGTTACATTAGAAAAAGCAAGTTTTGTAAGGTTTGTAATCATAATTTTTTTAAAAGATAGAGGTAATGGTGGAACTTACTGCTCCATGAACAGCAATAAAAGAGTCCTTGTTAATATGTATCATTTAGATTACCTTGGTATTGAGCATTAAGCATTGATGCATCAGGGTCTTCACACCCTCTCCATAGAGTGTCAATAGCAAGAAGCAGCGTTTTATTTTTATTATGAAGCACTAGCAAAGACACAAAATCAATGCTACTTCACATTCTAGAAAGCATCTTCATCCCCACCCCACCCCATCCATAGCCTTCTCTTTTTTCATAAGCAATGCCTATTTTTCTTTTTGTAAAGGAAAAAAAAACATATGGCAGAAATTGGATATCAGCAGATTTGTGGCTCTTGAAATAAGAGGAATGGGGCATTATAGATTGTATGTGCCATGCCCTATCTAGATTCAGGTGAATATTAACATCACTGATGCCCTTAGTCACCTAAGATGTTACTGGAAGTTTCATTTTCATATTTCTGCATTGACGCACTAATGTAGGGAGGCAGCTACAGATTAGTAGAAAGGGCAGGTGATCACAGGACCACAGATTGAACTGGAAAAAAATTTTGAGGTCATCTCCAGGAAGCAGGATTGTAGTTCTCTCCATTTGGAAACATTGCATCAGCCAAACAAGCTGATACGGTCTGCATATGCATTGGATCCCAGTTACCAAAGCAAACTATTTGTTTTAGAAGAGGAGTTGTTCTGTAGGTGAATTGCAAGATTTGGTCTGACAGATGTCAGACTCTTCAGTGTGCCATTTTAGACAAAGTGTCTGCTCAGGTTCTAGGGTAGAAGCTACCTTCAATTGCTTATTGGTAATAATGGAGAATTTCATTATACTGCCTTCAACTGTCTAGCTTTAATAGGATCACAACCTTGTCAGGAGAATGAGCATTGTGTCAGGCATCAGCAAATAGTCAAGGAGTGGATAGGTCTTCAGTGGGATTGGTCTTTCTTTCTGTAAAACTATATCACATGAGTCATTGAAACATACACCCAGGTACAAAAATAGGTAAAAAAAAAAACAATAGAAACCAAAAGAGATTGAAAACCGAGGGGGGTTGTGTCAGGTATCAGCAAATAGACAAAGAGTGAATAGGTCTTCAATGGGACTGGTCTTTGCTACTACAAAACTACTCTGAGAAAAACTGTATCACATGAGTCATCACAGCGTGCATCCAGGTACAAGAATGGATAAAAATATGACAGAAAACAAAAGAATTAAAAACTGATTATCATTCCTTCATAGTGTACTTTGGCAGCAAAAAAAAAAGCATCTCTCCTCTCCTACTTCTCCATGCCTTTTAAAGGGAAAAATGATGGTACCCTCTCAGGTGTGTGGCTGTATCAGTAGACAGATAGCAGAATAGAACACAGAACCATTGAATTAGCACCATTTATTCCCTCCATCTTCCTGCCCTGGCATTTTTATGGATGAAAATATTGAGACCTGGACATTTGCCAGAGTTCACAGAGTTGATTAATAACATAGAAGGGAGTAAAAGGCAAGCCTCTTGATTCCCAGTCCAATGTTCTTTCTGCTATTCCATGAACACCCAGAAACAAGCAAGGGGAGGTCACTCAACAGTAGGGTATGCCCTTATGACTGCTGAGAGCTGTGGTTGCTATGGCTACAGCCTTGTACATAAAGGACTGATTGGTGAGAGTGGTTTGCTTGGTCTAGTCAATCTCACAGCTTTTCTGTGAAGGGAGTGACAAGTAGCATATTATAAAACTATTTGGGTTCCTAGACTAAAATGTATCTTATCCTATACTTCGATATTTAAGATTATTGATTCCAGCACCATGGATATTCAACTCAGACATACAGAATCCTGCCCCACCATTCTTTTGTAATTGTGTTCACGAGTTACTAGGATTGAAAACAACGTCACTTGGTCATGGGATGATAGATTAAAAACTGAAGGGACCTTAGAGGTTGTCTGGTCTAACGCCTTCATTTACAGATGAAAAAATGAAGGTCCAGGAATGTCTCAGTGATTTTTTCCAGGTCTTATCAAATTTAGGGCCAGGACTAAAATTTAACTCCTATCACGGGATCATTTGAAAGGAATCTGAAATACTATTTTGTCCAATCCCTTTCATTTAATTAATTTTTTCCTAATTATATGTAAAAACAATCTTAATCTATATATTTTAAATTGTGAGTTCCTAATTCTCTCTCCCTCTTCTCCCCTCTCCCTAAGATGGCAATTTGATATAGGTTATATACATGTGAGTATGAAAAACATATTTCCATATTAGTCATGTTGTAAAAGATCAAACCAAGAAACAGACATAAAAAAGAAAAAGAAAGTTTTAAAAAAGGATGCTTCAATCTGCATTCCGACTGTCCTGTCTCAACAGGCTTCATTTTTTCCCCATCTGTAAAGTGATGATTCTAAGATGTTATTTTGCAGATGAGGAAAAGTGGGTCCAGAGAAATGAAATGATGTGCTCAAGGTCATCCAATAAGTGTTAAGATCTGAACCCAAGATGTCTGCCCCCCAAATTCAGTGCTCTTTCTGCCCCATCATAGATGACGGGTAAAACTCTAGTCATGTCTTTCTCCATTTGGTGAAGTTGGACGTCAACGAGCCACGGATAGTTTGTGGTTGAGCCCCTACCCTGCACTTTTCTAGGTTGGTAAAACCTTCCAGAGTTTGCCCTCTGTTGGTAGGCTTATCTCCACACCATGATGAGGCATCAGAGAAAAATTAAACTGAAAAATCTTATCCTGTACCAGTTTTTATCCAACTGTCATGAGGCGATACCGAGTGCTTTTGAAAGGGTAACACTGAATAGTGTCCTTGAAGTTAATCATTTTCTTCATAGGAGAAGACACAAGCCTGTTTTTCTTATTGCTTTTGTGGGAACAACTGTCTGTTTTAGGAGAGCAATGAGGACGTGTGGCTAGCCAAATTTCACGACTTTGGCACTTTTCTGGGGACATTTGTAAAGTCCCCACAGATCCACAATGTTAATTTGTGCAATAAAATTTGCAACTTTTTTGACGACAAGATTTCTTATCAATGCAATAACATGGCAGCTGCCTATGTTTCTTTCCCTTTTCCCTTTTCTTTTTTAATAGTAGTATTGGGAGGTTTTAAGTGTTTAGTATTATAATAAATACCATATGTTCCCCTTCAGGCCATACTGTTATTCGTTGGTAACTGCATTTCCTACTGATCTAGTCACTTGGTGAAATATAGACGTGCTTTGCCACTTTCCCCCACAGTTAGCCACATGTCATTTTATATCCATAGGTAACTCTACTCAATTCATTGCCTCCTGAGAATGGGAAAATAACTCTGCTGTGTGAAGTCATGATTGAAAATAGGCAAAAATGTTAACTGTGTTTGATTTGCTTTTAAAAAAATAAAAGAATTAAAATATATTTGTTCTTGTTGAGTCATGTCTGACTCTTTGTGACCCCAGTTGGTATTTTCTTTGCCATTTCCCTCTTCAGCTCATTTTACAGATGCAAAAAGTGAGATAAGCAGGGTTAAATGACTTGGCCAAAGTCACATAGCTAGGAAGTGTCTGAGGCTGGATTTAAATTTAGGTCTTGACTCCCAGCTTCAGTCTTTATCCCTTGTGGCAGGTAGTTGCTCCTAGAATATCTTTTTTTTTTTTGCATTTTGGAGGGCAGTTGGGGTTAAGTAACTTGCCCAAGGTCACACAGCTAGGTTATATCTTTAAAATATAACAATGCAGTGCTTCTCCACTAGTATGCCTTCCTTTCAGGCTGGTGCTTAGAATACTAACCAGTAAGCCACAATAAAAGAGGCCTATTCACTAAAGGGCATTGCTTCACTCAAAATGTGAACTTGAAAAGACCTTACTTAAAAAGGCCAAGGTCTCCCATTGCATCCTGGGCCATCTCCAGTCATCCTGATGGATATCTGACTGCTGGACCCAGATGGCTTTGGAGGAGAAAGTGAGTTTGGTGACCTTGCACAGCCCTCCCTCACTCAAATCAAATTCAATTGCAAGTCATGTCATTATCTCCCTGATGTCATTCTCTTCTTTGAGAATTAAGAACAAGCCACACACGAGAAGCCTAAGGAGAGGTTATTGCCAAGTGATGCTTCTCTGGGAAAAAAAAAATCCAATGCTTGGGGACCCGGAGAGAAGATTTCCTACATTATCTTCAGGTCTAAAAGATTATCACAAACTCATTCTCTGACTTTGAACAAATATTCACCTCCCTAGGTCTCAGTCTTCTCATGTGTAAAGCAATGATCTCTAAATTAGTAGAGGCAGCAAAGTATAGTGGAAAGTCTATTGCTTTTTGTAGTCCTAGACCATAGATGTAGGGTTGATAGAGACTTTGGAGGTCATCTGATCAAACCTCCTCATTTAACCAAGAAGAAAACTGAGGACCAGAGAGGTTTAAATGATTTGTATGAGGTCACACAGGTAATAAGTTCGGAGACAGGATATGAACCCGGGACCCCTGATTACAGAACCTGTGCTATTACTGCCCCTATAAGAAACTGCTTTCATATTTAACCAGGTCAGAATACCATATTTCAAACTCCAACTCTGATATTTATGTGACATTGACATTTTTGTCTTGCCACTGGACTTTGGTGATTCTAGAAGAGAGAGTGAGGCTTACAACTTTCTGCAGTTCTGCCTCATTAAAATTTAGCATCATCCTGTGATGTCATTGGTCCTCTTCAAAAACAAAAAAATGACCAATAACAACAACGACATTAAGACACTTTTCATGTTTGTACCTCAGTTTCTTCATCTGTAAAACGAGATAATTAGACTTTATGATTCCACATTTATGAAATTAGAAGATTTTTCCTTGTTTTAACCTATGAAATAAATTTAGGTAATTGGAATTGAATTTATACTTATTTATACATATATACTTCTGGAGGCTGATTCACCCATTCATATTCAGTTGTTTCAGTTGTGCCCAACTCTTCATGACCCCATTTTGAAGTTTTCTTAGCAGAGATATTGGAGCAGTTTGCCATTTCCTTTTCCATCTCATTTTACAGATGAGGAAACTGAGGCAAACAGAGTAAAGTTATTTGCCCAGGGTCACACAGCTAGTACATGTCTGAGGTCAGATTTGAACTCAGGAAGATGAGTCCTTCTGACTCCAGGCCTGGCACTCTATTCACTGCACCACCTAGCTTCCCCTTTATGTTGGCCAAGCGAGTCTGATAGGGGCAGCTGAATACTTCTCCTACCTAGGTTCAAGGAGTAATCCTGAGTGATTGGATTTCTAATACTATTGCTCATGAGCTTGCATCCACCATGTTCTCTAACCAGTTAATAACAATTATGTTTTACAAAAGAATTTTTACTGAGAAAGTATTGTAAGGACAAAAGTAAATATATATATATATATATATATATGTATGTATGTATGTATGTATGTATAATATATAGATGAGACCCAGGAAGGTTAAGGGGCTTGTCCGTGGTCATTCACTAAGGCAGCTATATGGTACAGTGGGTCAGGAAGACCTAAGTTCAAATCTCAATGTCTAATAGTTGTATGACCTTAGACAAGTCACTTTATTTTTGTTTTCCTGAGTCTGTTCAACAGTAAAATGAGGATAATAATAGCACCCACTGGGGCAGTTAGGTGGTGCAGTGAATAGAGCACCGGCCCTGGAGTCAGGAGGACCTGAGTTGAAATACAGCTTCACTAGCTGTGTGACCTTGGGCAAGTCACTTAACCCCAATTGCCTTGCCTTCCACCCTCCAAAAAAAAAAAAAGCAACCCAAAAACAAAACAGCACCTACTTCCCTGGGTTGTTGTGAGGACCAAATGAGAGAGCATGTGTAACATGCTTAGCATAGTTCCTGGCATATAGTAGGTATTACGTAAATACTGGCAATTATTATTATTTTTGGTAGTAATTGTGTCGGGGGTAAGATTCAAGCCAGGTCATCTGATCCGGGAACCCATGCTCTTTCTTTTTCATTCAATAAATAGACAGGAAAGAGTCAGAATAGTTCTATGTAATCTGAAGTGGGGGGAAGGGCAAGAGCCTATTCATTACACATGCCTGGAAGCAGACTCACCAAGCTTCTACATAGATTGGAACCAGGCAGGGCATATTAGTCATGCTTTAAGTACTGACCCTTCACTTTTATCCAAATTACTTTAATTCATTTCTAAAGTACTTATTAGGCACATCTTAAGTGCTCAGTTCTTTTAATAGTACTGACGGAGTGGAGAAGATATTTTCTAAGCCCAAAGTTTGAGGGTTTTTTTCTTGATGTTTGGTGGATTTATATTATTATAATGATGTTATATTTCTACTTGTCATTTTACATCAGATTTTCTTCTCACCTAAGGTGATTATATTTGCTTGTGATATAATGTATATGTCTTAGAAATACACCGTCATTCATGATCAGAATAAATGGCTTAGAGGAGGGAAGTATGAATTATTGATATTAAGAAAACCATCCATCTAAGGTTATAGAACTTCCAAATGGAGCAGAGTTGAACAAAACCTAAATAATATTAAAAACTTCTGTCTGGTTCATAACCAAAGGAAAATTGTATGGGGCAGGAACATACTGATTGCCATTGGTGAAGAATATTGTAATTTATGTTTTTTAGTTCTACTTTACCTTCATATCTAAATATATCCCTCCTTCCTTTACCTGCTCAAAAAGCCATTTTTGTAACAAAAAAGTAAAAATGAAAAGAGAAGGAAAAAAAATCAGTTCAGCTAAACTACCCAACAAATCAATCGAGTCTGACAGTAAAAGCAATATTTTAGTAAGTCAGTCAAAAAACATTTATTAAATATTTGCTTTATACCAGATACTGCATCATGTACTGGATATACAAAGGAAGGCAACAACATTATCCCTTCTCTCAAGGAACTCACTTTCTACCTTTCTTTTTTGTTTTTTTTTTGGGGGGGAAGGCAGGGCAATTGGGGTTAAGTGACTTTCCCAAGGTCACATGGCTAGTAAGTGATTAAGTGTCTTAGGCCAGATTTGAACTCAGGTCCTCCTGACTCCAGGGCCAGTGCTCTATTTACTGTGCCACCTAGCCACCCCAGGAACTCACTTTCTAATGGGGTAAGCCATATGGGAATAACTAAGTACAGGTAAGATACATACAGATGAGATCATAGGATTATAGATTTGGAGCAGGAAGGGACCTTAAAGGACACAGTGTCAAATTGCCTTATTTTACAGGTGAGAAAACTGAGGCCCAGAGAGTTCAGTGACTTTAGTAGATGGTAATCACAGACAGGAAGGCAATAGCACCTGTAAGGACTAGAAAACACTTCCTGCATTATGTGGGATTTAAACTTTTTAAAAAAATGTATTTATGTAATTTTTTAATTTATGGAATTAAAAAAAACATTTCCATAACATGATACAATAAAAAAAGATGATTGCACATGAAACTGCAGATTTTTACATTCAACTACTATTAAACACACACACACACATATAAAGGTACCATGGAAATCTCTTTTTTTCTTCCTTCCCTCCAACTCTATAGATGGCTACCATTAGACAAAATATGTGTGTAAATATGTGTACATGTATATATATATATATGTATATATGTATGTGTATACATACCAACACATATATGTAGGTGTGTGTATAAAATATGTGAAAAAAGCATACTTCTATTTATCTGTCCTTTCTCTGGATCTAGACAGTGTCTTCCTTCATGTATCCTCTGTAGTTAATTTGGGCATTTATCATAGCTGAAATTACTTATTCACTCAGTTGTTGTTAAAGCAATATTCCTTTTACTGTATTCAGTGTTCTTATGGTTCTGCTCATTTCACTCGTCATGATTTCATGCAAGTCTATCCCTGTTTTTCTAAGATCGTTGAGCTCATCATTGTTGAAAGCACAGTAGAATTCCATAACAATCATACACCATTTGTTCAGTCATTCCCCAATTGATGGGCATCCCTGCAATTTCCATTTCTTTGCCACCACAAGGAGAGCTGCTATAAACATTTTAGAACATGTAGGCTCTGAACTGAGTTTTGAAGGAAACCAAGAAAACTGAAAGGCAGAAATAAGGAGGGAGAGGCATGCCAGTGCAAAGTCAGAGAAAAGAAGATAAGTGTCACATGTGAGGAACCTGAAGTGAACCAGCCTAGATTAATCATAGAGTGTATGAGCAAAGTAATGAATAACAAGATTGGAAACGTGAGAGAGGGGCCAGCTTATGAAGAGCTTTAAGTAGCAAATAGGAGACTTCACCTTTGAACATGTTGATAATAGGGAGCTGCTAGAATTTATTGAGTAGGAGTATGATATGGTCATACATATTCTTTAGGAAAACTACTTTGGCAGTTGACAAGGGGATGGATTGGAGTGAGGAGAGATTGGAAACAGGGTGATCAATTAGAAAGGTATAAGAATGGCTAAGTAAGAGGTGATGAAGGACTAAATTAGGGTGAAAGCTATTTGAATGGATAAAAGAGGATACATACAAGAGATTTTAAGATAGAAACTATAAGATTCAGCAAGAGATTAACTATGTAAGGTTGAGATTGAGAAGTTGAGGATAAGGTTAAGGTTGTAATGTGGGGTTATTGGAAGAATGGCAATAAGGATTTTGGGAAGAGGAGAGGGTTTTGGGGAAAGAGAATGAATTTTGTTTTGAAAATGTTGAGGTTGAGATGCCTATGAGTCAGCCCATTCAAGTTGTACAGAAAGCAGTAGGGAATGTAGAGCTGGAGTTCAGGAGTCTAGGGCTGGATATGTAACTCTGGGAATCATTTGCATAAAGTTTATCATTGAACCTATGGGAGTTGATGGGATCATCAAGTGAGAGAGTAGGAAGGGAAAGGTTGAGGACCCAGAATGGATCCCACAAGAGGAATCCACAGTGAGTAGGATGAGAACCAGGAGAGAACAGTGTCTCCAAAACCTAGAGAAAGAAATATCCTGGATGAGAAGGTGATCAATAATATCACATCCTCCTTAGAAGTCAAGAACAACTAGGATTTAGGAAAGGCTGTTAAGTCTGTTACTACAGAGATCATTGGTAACCTTAGAGGGGGAAGTTTCAGTTGAATGATAAGGTTAGAAGTCACATGGTAGAGGGTTTAGAAGACAGTGAGAGGAGAAGTTGAGGTGATAACTGTAGATGGATTTCTCAGGGAGTTTAATCACAAAGGGAGTAGAGTTATAGGAAGACAGAAAGGAGAATAGGATGCAGAGGCTTTTTTTTTAAGATGGGAAAAGATGGGCTTATTTTGTAGACATCAGGGAAGGACTCAATAGATAGTGAAAAATTTAAGAAAAGAGAGAGAATGGGCTTTACAGTGGGGGCAATCTGGGCAAGAGACAGGAGGGGATAGAATCAAGGATCATGTAGATGAGCTAGCCTTACCAAGGCAAAGGCTACCTGTTCATTTGAGACTGAAGTGAAAGAAGAGAATGGGGTTGGGAGGGAAATGACTGAGTGGTGTGAAATGAGGAGGGGGGAGAAAAAGTAAAATTCAGATAATGGCATCAGGTTTTTTTTGGTGAATAATGTTTTTCACTCATTTTGCCTTGCTTTTTCAAAGAAAAGAGGGAAATATATTTTTTCTTCACTTCTTTGGAGTAAAGGTTGGTCATCAAAATTACATGGTGTTCAGTTTCAGAGGCTTAGATTTATCATTTTGTTGCTATTGTTCTTTGCATTTGCAGGTAGTTATTAAGTATATTATTACCCCAGTTTTTTTATTTCAATCTGCATTGATTCATATGAATAGAGGGCTATAATTTTTAGAAATAGATTTTATTGATATCTTTCATAATTATATTGTTTAGATTTTCTTCTATATTTTCCCTCTTCTCCCTTTCAGAGAGCCATTCTGTATAACTCTCTTTTTTAGAAGAGAAGAAAAAATCAGCATAGTCAAGATATTGAAAAAAATTGACACTAAAGTGCAAAAGACTTTAATTTAAATAAAACCTGTACTTTGACTGCAATAATTTGACTTCAGAATGTTACTGTAATGTGGGTTATACCCTGGATTATACTTCTCTGATACCTGAATGAATCTATGACTCATTGATATTAGTACTACTTCCTATGAAACAGATTGCAACCCATTCATCTAATGTAATGATGAGGATGATCATTTTGACAATGACCATCATCACCACCACCACCACCACCACTACTACTACTACTACTACTTTCATTTATGGAGATTGTAAATTTGGCAAAGTGCTTTACATAGGGTGTTCAATTTGTCTATTGCCTTTTAAGAGCACTATAGCAAATTTCACTTTTTAATGAGGTGATATAATCAAGCCAAGATTTCTGAAGGAAGCTGACCATGCTAAGAGAGAGAGGTGAGGAAGTGATCCATTCCAGACTTGAAAGATTTACTGGAGCATAGAACATGTGAAAAGAACTGCTTAATATCCCTGAAAAGTTATATTGAAATCAGATTCTGAAAGGCATTAAATGCCAAACAAAGAAGTTTCTATTTGACCCTGGAGATAATAGGTAGACATGGAGGTTATTGAGTGTAACATGGTCATACCTGTGCTTTAAAAAAAAAAAATAATTTTGGAGGCCACTTTGAAGATATCTTCAAGAGATGAAAGATGAGTCCACAAGGCTTCTTAGGGGATCATTGTGATATTCCAAGTGAGAGGTGATGAGGGCTTCAACTAGAGTGATGGATTTGTGAGTAAAGAGATAGGGACACATGCTATAAATGTTTTGTAGGCAAAAGCAACAAGATTTTACAACTGATTGAATATGTGGAGTTAAGAAGAATGAGACGTCAATAGTAACTCTAAGGTTGTGAACCTGGGTAACTAATGGTGATATACTTGGCAGAAATGTAAAAGTAAGAAAGATGGAGAGATGTTGGAGGGAAAGATAATGGATTCTGTTTGGGTATGCCGAGTTTGTAATGTCTAAGGAACCTCTAGTTTGAAATGTCTGATAGGCAGTTGGTGATTTGGAACTAGAACTTAGGAAAGAGAGCAAGGATAGACATAGATCTGGGAGATGTTTGTGTAAGGATGGCATTTGAATAAGATTACAAGAGAATATAGAGCAGAGGTTCCCAAACTTATTTGGCCTACCACCCCCTTTAAGAAAAAACATTACTCAGTGTCTTGTAGAAATATACTTTCTTTAATCCTTTAATCTTTTAAAAAATTTGTGTCATTTCAAAAATATATAAAATATCTTTATAAAAATGACATCTTAAATTTAATAATTTATTATAAATTTGTGAGGGGTTTTGTGAATTGTAATTTTGATGATGTAGTAGTGCATCATTTAACTGTATAGTAACACACTGTAAACGAGTCATTACACAAACATATTCCTGCCAGTGCACACTGAACTTCCCCACAATGTGCTACATGCCCACCTGCCAACACTTGCTTGTTAAGACCTGTAGGCAGACTTGACAACTGAGCTGCTACAACTTGCATTTTGTAACCACTATGACTTTAACTCTATTACAGAACAGATGAAACATTTACCAACAATTTTTCAAAATCTTCTTCTCTTCTTTCCCTATGCTTCCACCACCCTTTATTTTTATCCAACAGCACCCTACCACTACTACTGCCTCCCTTGATCATTCCAGTACCCTCAGGGTGTGGTGTTACCGACTCTGGGAACATAGAGAAAGAAGAGGAGGGCTTCCTCATTGGGAGTGCTCAATAAAAGGCTGGATGATCATTGTTCAGGGATATTGTTACCTCAACCATGAAACCTTTCCTAATCCTTGCAGCTAAAAATAATCTATCATTCAAGTTTTCCTAGAGCGCTCTGTCTTGACATTTCCTTTGCCCTTATCACATTCAATCTTGTGCCATTCCTGATTGTGTAAATTCCTCGAGGGCAAGATATATGTTATTTTACATCTTTGGATCCCCACTGCCTAGAACTGCCTTAAATTTCATTTGGATTTTTTAAAAAATGCTTGTTGTAGAGTTTAATTGTCATTTCTATGTAGATGGTCCCAGATTCAGTCCTAATCTCTCTGTCTAGTGTCCTTTAAGACTCAGTTCAACTTCTTCATTCTACATGAAACCTTTCCTGATTTCCCAGCTGCAATTAATGCTCTTAACACCCTCACTCCACCACCCATCTAAATTACCTATTACCTATTTTCTATCTAGTCAATGTATAGACATATGTGTATGTTTCTCCCCCAACAGCTCCTTGAGAGCAGGGACTGTTTCTCTCTTGTTTTAAGTGCCTAGCAGAGTGCTTACCACATAGTAGGCACCTAAAATGTATACTTATTGATGGTTTGAATATAGTCAATTTAAATGAATATTACTGCACTGGGTGGGAGGTAGATGAATCTTTCCACCTCTAATATTGTATGCCTTTATGGTTTCCTATCTTGTCTAAGCTTGTAACATGGAATCCTTTCTACTTAATCATTGCTGTCACCTTGCATTTCTTCATGTAGGGATTTATTCTAGTCAATCTGGTAGGCATTTAGAATCTGTAACATCATGTAAAATTAATGTAACATGTTCTTCAGGCTGTTCATTCAATGTATATAACCCGCTTTTAAATTGCAGGTGGACCAAGAAAGCATTTGCCTTAAGGATGCTCTCATTTCTCTCCGGAGATTTAGTCTTTCATCACAAACCACCTGCTGGACATCCTCACCTGAGTGTTCCATAAGCATCTTAAATTCACTCTTTCCAAACTGAACTCGACTCTTTTACCTACAAAATCCTCCCTTCTTCCAAGATCTCTATTCATGGCAAGAGTATTGTCAACTTTTCAGTCACTAAAGTTCATAACATCAGAATTCATTCTTGACTCTCCATTGTTCTTTATCCTCTGTATCCAGCCAGATCCCAAGTCCTGTCAGTTTCTCCACTACAGCATCTCCTGTAATCTGTCCTCTTGTCTCTACTCAGATAGCCATCATCTTCGTACCCCATCTCATCACCTCTAGCCTGGGTGGTTTCAATAGCTTTCTAATTGATTTCCCTACACATAGCACCCCTCTTCTACTCCATTTTTTCACACAGGTACCAGATTATTATTACTAAGGCACAGATATGACCATGCCTTCCCAAGAATCACTACTGGTTCCTTATTGACTCTTGGATCTTTTAAAAACCCTCTGACTATTAAAGCCTTCTGTAATATGGGTCCAACCTTTCTTTTCAGACTGATTCCTATAAAGGGAATGGGAATTTGAAGATCTTCCCTGCCCCTTAATAGAGTTAGGTGAATTTGAAAACCTTTCCTGATTTGAAAATAAATTCTACCCCCTAATTTTACATAGAGCCTGTGGTGGGAGGCTTATTTTTCAGGAAGGCCCAACTTTTGTTACTTTGTAATCAAGTGGGTCAGGAGGGTTGTGATGTTCTCTGACCCTGCAGAAAGCTATATATACCTGTGAGGTGAGGTTTTGCTTTGGGGCTCACTTTGGGAAGAGTTGTATGATTTGGCCAGATGAGGCTCTGGGCAACCATTGAGGGTTCCCCCCACACCCTTGAAAATCCAGATGGTGCTTCTCTTTCTGGTGACTAACTAGGTGGGGGAAGGCAAGGCAATTGGGGTTAAGTGACTTGCTCAAGGTCACACATCTAGTATGAGTGTCAAGTGTCTCAGGCCAGGTTTGACTCAGGTCCTCCTGACTCCAGGGTCTGTGCTCTCTATTCACTGTGCCACTTAGTTGCCCCTGTCCTTTATTCTTGAAGAGTACTGAAGATATCGATGTCTTGAGTTTGAATTGGATTTAAATGAAATTCCACCTACCTGTTCTAATATAACATAGATAATGTTCATCTGTGGCTTTCTAACACAGTATTTGACCCTCAAGGATCCTTTTCTATTGGAATGTCACCCTACTGTATTACACTGCGCATTACTTTATGTCTCCTGTATTTCATATCTACATACTTAAGGTTATAAATCTAGAGCTAGAAGGGACCTCAGAGGTCATCTAGTCCCATCTACTTATTTATTTCTTAAGGCATTTGCAGTTAAGTAGGTCCTCTTGACTCCAGGGCCTGTGCTTCACCTAGTTGCCCCTTTTTATAAGCGGCCTCCTTTTACAAAGGAGGAAATTGCTTTTTAAGTGTATTCCCCCTCCCCCTAGGAAAGCCCTTTGAGGAAAAGGTTCCTTAGGGCATTTTGTCTCAGAACTCAGCATAATGTCAGTACCTAACAAATGCTTATTGAAGGTAGTGCCACCCAGTGGTGGCATTGGGAATTACATTGGGAAGCTGGAGACCATTGCTTCTTTAGCTGTCTTCTGGAGGCAGTCACTAATTCAAGTGCTTAACTGGCAGTTTTTATTCTCTATAGTAAATATCTTTCAATCCCTGTGGCAAATGTGATAATACAGTGACTTATTGACCAGATTTCCCAGGCACATAAGCCGGGTGGAAGTGATGCCTCTCATGTAAGGATGCTTTTGACTGGAAAGTGACAAGCAGAGGAAGGGGTACAGTTTTTAGTATCTTTCCTATGAAGAGCTTCTGAAGGAAATAATTTCATTTTATATCAGAAAATGCATTAAGAACTTTACTACAAAGTTCACCAACCAGCAAAAGAAAGAGGCAACAGAAAGGAGCCCAGGTTTTCTATCCACTCCACTACATAGCTGCCCATCTCATTGATAAAAAAGGGAATGATGATATTACCTACTTTATAGGATTGTTGTGAGAATCAAAATGAGACTATGTACATAAATTTTAAGTTTCTGTATAGTGACATAAACATGAGTCATAGTATGTGTTTATGTGAGAGTGAGCCCTAACTAGTACACAAAATACTCATATGTCCAAATAGCTGGGCTGACTGTCCTTTTCCTGTTGATATGAGAGTGGCCAGAATGAGACAATGGAGGAGACACATACTCGTCTGTATACCTTGCAGCTTTCAGAGCTCCTGCTATCTCAGAAAAAGAGAAGGGAAAGAAGCTTCAAAAAATACGGGCAATTTAAGGACAAGGAGTCTAGGCAAAGTCTAAAATTCAATTCCATAAACATTTACTCAGGACATACTATATGCAAGGCAGCATGGTCTAAGGACCAGAGCCTCAGAGTCATTCCAACATGGACTCAGTCTCTGGCACATTCCATGTCTGTGTGATCCTTGGCAAGGCATTTACTCTCTTTCAGACAGTCAGTGGCAGAATGCTGATCTCCATTGGTAGATATAGCTTCCTAACAGAAAGATCACTCTACCAGTGAAATCACTTATAGGCTCAATATAGATGAATGAATGAATGAACAAGGGAGGGAAAGGAACAAGTATCTGTATAGTGCTTACTATGTGTTGGACCTTGTGCAAAGCACTTCACAAATATCCCATTAGTCCTCCAAAACAACCTCTCAAAAGAGATGTTATTTTCTCCGTTTGACAGTTTAGGAAACTAAGGCAGACACAGATAATTGAGGCCAGACAACTGGAAATTGGTGTTGAAGTCAAGCTAAGAGTCTTCCTGATTCCAGAACCTGTGATGCCTAGGTGTCTCAGTAGGCATGATCGGACAGACAAATAGACAAAGCAAGGAACTTATAACATACACATTAAAGGTTAAGAATGACTGTTTTAGGGGGCAGCTAGGTGGCACAGTGAATAGAGCACTGGCTCTGGAGTCATGAGGACCTGAGTTCAAATCCAACCTCAGACACAACACTTACTAGCCATGGGCAAGTCACAACCCCAATTGCCCTGCCCTCCCCCCTCCAAAAAAAGATAAAAAAAAGAAAGGATGGTTGTTTTACACTATAATTCATTTATAAGCACAGAACTTTATCTCACATAGTTCAAACCTTCAAAAAGGGGTGATTTTCTTAGGGTAGGTGCTCTCTCCCCACCCCACCCCATCAGTATGTCTTGGAATCCCTTTAGGCAGCTTCATGAATTTTCTGTGGCCAAAATAATTCCTCACCTGGTAGCCAAACTTCTGGTAGTGAGTCTCTCTATAAACTTAGCTAGGCTGGTCCTCATATAGCAGACATGCAATCTGTCACTGGGCTCATGCTCTAAGCCTTTCCAACCTGTTAGGCTCTGCCAGAGCTTGTGCTCTGTTGGCATAGCTTCTGAGCGCCCAGGCACCAGAATCTCTTCCAAGATGATGCATTGCAAATGAAATTCCTGACCTACTTGCTCTGAAAGAATTACTTTACAGGAAGCTCTAAAGATACATATGGTGAACACAAATTCCAGATTTGGGGGGATGGTGAACATAAGTCCCAGATTTGGGGGTACCAGTTCAGATTTCAAGAAAAGAAAGTGAATTTTAATGAAGCTTTGCAACATGAATATTCTTTGTCAGACCATGTGTCCCAAATTTTGCTTTGGGAAATGAGCTCTTTTAAGAAAGCTCAGTGTGAAAAAGAAGAAAGTTGGATGTAGTATGAAAAATGGCAGAGGTGAGGAGACTAAAAGTATTTAGAAG
Source organism: Gymnobelideus leadbeateri (assembly GCA_011680675.1). Lineage (NCBI taxonomy): Eukaryota > Metazoa > Chordata > Mammalia > Diprotodontia > Petauridae > Gymnobelideus > Gymnobelideus leadbeateri. The sequence continues at coordinate 17,375 of WOXC01011162.1, read as the reverse complement.
TATTGCGTTTAGGCTCACAAAAAATGTGGAAAGGTTAGGGTAGGGTAGGAGGGCAAGGTGGGAACAAAGTTACCCAAAGTGATTTCCTTTTCAAGAAGACAATGGTAGTTGTGTGTGTGCATTTTGGGAAGGGTAGGAAAAATCTTGAATTTGAGAACAATAAAGGTATAAGTTTGAATACAGTGTCAGTGATATTGGTCTCTAGGAAAATGTCTACTTATGAATTGTATTCTTTGAACTTTTCCAGTGACTTTGCCACAGTAAATAGTAATATGAGAAGCCATGAGTTCAACTTAGAGTTTTCATTTTGGGGTATGATATTGATCATTAGGACGGGTCAGATTTGATCTTAATACAGTGACTGTAGGTGAAGATTTTTTTTCTCTAATTTAATAAAAAACACATGTTTTTTGTACTAGAATTTATTTTTTCGGGGGGTAGGAGAGACAATCAGGGCTAAGTGACTTGCCCAGGGTCACACAGCTAGTACATGCCTGAGACTAGATTTGAACTCAGGTCCTCCTGACTCTAGTAGTGGTGCTCTATCTACTGCACCACCTAGTAGTCTCACTAAAAGCTTATGCTTTAGTGTTCTTTTAGATAATTCAAGTATTTTTTTTTTTTGGTGGGGTGGGGGGTGTTCAGTCCAAAAAAATGTAACTGTCATGGTATGAATAATGCTTTCCAAGAGATTGGGCAGTCAAGTTAGCTGGTGAAAAAGAGTACTGGAGACCTGGGTTCAGTTCTGACACCTATAATCTATGTGACTCGAGACAAGATGCTTAACCACTCTCTTAGAGCCTCAGTTTCCCATCTGTGGGCAGCTAGGTGGCACAGTGGATTGAGTGCTGGGCCTAGAGTCGGGAAGACTCATCTTGCTGAGTTCAAATCTGGCCTCAGACACTCACCAGCTGTGTGACTCTGGGCAAGTCACTTAACCACTATGCCTCAGTTTCCTCATCTGTAAAATGAGCTGGAGAAGGAAATGACAAACTGATTCAGAATCTTTGCCAAGAAAACCCCATATGGTGTCATGAAGAGTTGGACATGACTGAAAAGTATTGAACAACAATTCTTCATCTATTAAAATGGGAGTTTTAATAATTGTACTATGTAACTCTTAGATTTGTTTTTGTTTTTTTCTCATGGCATGACATCAAGGCTCCTGAATCCAAGTTGGTTGGTTAGTTCTCTGTGTATCAGGAAGGTTTTCAGTTTCACCTCTGACATATGTGACTATGTGACCGTGGGCTTAATCAACTCTTAGTGTCCAAGGCAAATTTTTAAGATTATAAACTTCAGAAGGGGTGCTTAATATGCATTGGTAAGAGAAAGCTTTTCTTGGGCACCATCATGTGAACTGTTTGTGGGAGGTCCATACACTGATGAATCACAACTCCAGAAAATAAAAGAAACATATATGCATATGTATATATGTGTATATATGTGCTTATTTTATTTGTATATATGTATAAGTATTATACTTCATATTATATAGGCATATACATGTACATGTCCAAACTTCACAGAACAAATCTTCTTAATAAGTCCTCCTTTTTATCCTCTGCCCTGAGTATCTAGAGGTATAAAGAAGTCAAAAGGAACAATATATCTTTTTTGGCTTCTGATTTTTTAACTTTTTCCAGTTTAGAACTCTAGCCTTCTTTTAGATTGTCCTCTCTTTCCCTATCCAATGCCCTCTAGTTCCCCTTTCCCCACAGGCATCATAACCATTTCTAAGGTTCCTGGAAAGCAGCTCGTAGTGGTAGGTGGCCAGGCAGGGTTGGAGGTGGGGCAGGAAATAGTGCAGAAGTAGATACCTTTTCTTGTGGGTACTAAAAAAAATACGTTTGAGGTTCATGTATATAAGTTCATAACCCCCCCATCCCTTTCACTAAAATAAATTGCCCCCTTCAAAGTGTATTTTGTCTTTTTGACAATTTTTTTTCATCCTTCAAGATTGCCTCTTTTGCTTATTTTCACCTAGTTTTACCTAGATAAAACTGATTGGCAGCGGGGCATTGCCCTAGGCCTTATGTCTTAATAAGAATATCTGTAAAGTCAAGGAGGCCTCAAGCATAACCCTGCTATAGAAATGACTGAATCTGAGATCAAACCAGCAGGTGAAGGAAAAAGAGGCCACATTGCTATAGTGGTTTTAAAATATATTTTGAGCGTTCAAAGATTTCTGGCTAAGCCACTATTTGAACCAATGTATAAGTGAAAAAAATTAAGTACTTCCCATGTACCAAGTCCTGTACTAAGTAATAAAAAGAAGGAATCAGGGACTTCCTCTGTCTCAGGCGCTGTGCTAGGCATCTAACAAATGTTATCTCATTGAATACTCAACAACTCTGGGAAGTGGGTGCTATTATTATCCCTATCTTACAGTTGAGGAAACCGAGGCAGATAGATTTATGTGTCTTGCCCATGATAAGACAGCTGGTAAGTCCTTGAAGATGGATTTGAACTCAGGTCTTCCTAACTCTAGGCCTAATACTCTACTGTACCATCTAACTTGTTCTGCTTAAGGATATAAACAGAAAACAACAACAACAAAATAATCCCTGCTCTGAAGGGACTCAGACTCTAATTGGGACTAACAATATATCTGTGTATCTATATCTATATCTTCATCTATATCTATATCTATATCTATATCTACATCTATATCTATTTATATCTATAGAGGGGTGTGTGTGTGTGTGTGTGTGTGTGTGTGTGTGTGTGTGTGTGAAAGAGAGATCAATTCCAAGGAAGATAGGATAGCCTAGAAATCTCAGTCATTCAGGGATTAATCATGTGGCAAGGAGTCTTTAGGGTACACAAACAGTATCCAGAGGGTATATATGGTGAGCTTTTCTCTTCTTCAACCTCACTAGGAGGTAGTGTTGGTGACTCCCAGCTCCTCCAAGTAGTGGGAAGAGTCATGTGACCCCTTAAAGGAGACTGGGAGGTCCATGGTTTTCTGAGGAAGGATGGAAGGCAGACAAGGGGGAAAACATTTCTTTCTGGCAGTTTTTACCCAGGCAGCCTTGGTTCCTCTGGTACCACAGTCACATTAGAACTGTTTCATAGGCCTTGCTGTCCTCAATCACAAGTTGGCAGGATACCAAATGTACTCCCCTGCCCCCAAATGGTTAAGGATACATTGTAACCCTTGCTGTTATTTTACTCTCTAAAGCATTCTCATTGCCAAGGTCACTAAGCCTTTATCTAACAAACAAGGCAAACAATAGCATTTTCCTCAAATTAAAGGCTTTTTTTTCTCTTCCTGAATGTGTGAATTCAGGTACTCCTTTGTAAAAGATGATGCTCACCTTGCAGGGTAGCCAGATTGATTTCACCATTTCTGTTTGTAATTAAACTAAATTTGCATGATTACACTGGCTCTTCTAGCATGGAGGTAATTACCAGACTTGGAATATCCAAATATAAATCCAGAGCACAGACCGTCAAAACAATTTTAGGACAGCCTCTGGATTTTTTAAGAGGGGTGGTGGTAGTGATTGGGGAGCAGTGATAGGTTATTTATAACTGACTGGGTGAATTGTTATTATAAGAATACTATGCTATTTCTTCCCCTGTCAATTCATATAGTGTACAAATTGTTTTAAAAGGCTCTGCAAAACTTGACAGCAACGACTAAAAAAGTGACTGAAAGTCATTAGACAGTAAAGAAAAAAATTTCACAGGTTGTCCTATTAGCACCTCCTAAAATAATTATAGCTGAAACTTTTTTTCATGAGTTAAAGTTTAATAATAATGGTGACAATAAAAAGGTGCTAAAGTTATAAATGACTAATAACACCTGGACTTTGAAGTCATCAGGTACAACTTGAAGGGAGGGAAAAAGTGATTTCCTATAAATACTACCTTCTTTGATGATACCTTTGACATTACAATCAGCTTGGATAGAATGTAAATTCTTCTTCTTCTTCTTCTTCTTCTTCTTCTTCTTCTTCTTCTTCTTCTTCTTCTTCTTCTTCTTCTTCTCTTTTTTTCTCCTTCTTCTCCTTCTCCTTCTCCTCCTCCTTCTCCTCTTCTTCTTCCTCCTCCCCTTCTTCCTCCTCCTTCTCTTTTTTCTTCTTATTTTGGCCTATGCTCTTACCATGGCCTTCCCTCTCTGTAGAAATGTTGTCTCTGAGTCAGTTTCCTTATTTATCAAAGAGTTTTAACAATGGAAACAGACTTAGAAATGACAGGTAAAACAAATGAGCTTAACAAAGGGGAAGTAGCTTTCCCAAGGTCACACAGATAGTAGATGGCAGGGCTGGAACTAGAAGGCAGGTTTCCTGACTCAAAGTATTGCTCTTTCTGTGACCTGCTTCTGAGTTGTAACATCAAAACTGAAAGCAAACATTTTCTTCGATAATTGTAATAGCACCTGGTATGGTGAAATACTTAAGGCACCCTTGAATTAATGGAATTAGTGGAAATCTAGGGTGGAAAACAAAATAAAACTTTGATCTCATCTCCTCCTCTGCCTAGAAGAAATTGGCACTGCTTAGGAGGCTAAGCCAACATTGGAAGAAGAGACTCATGGGAGAAGACAGTGAATAGAACTCTTTCCCTGAGAACCATGGGGCTTCCAAATACATCTTCTTTATGTCCAAGTTGTTCTTCCTGTTGGTAAAGAGCTCTCATGTAGTGGTCAATGGATGTATGAAAAGAATGAAGGAAATCTCACCACTAGGAAAGAGAACATGACTTATTAGTAGTATGTGACCTAGGGCATGTCAATTAAGTGCTGTGAAACTCAAGTATGCCCTTGAGGGAATTAAATTGAAGAACAGGTGTGAAAGCACTTTGTAAACTTTAAAGTATGAAAATTTTAGGCATCTTCAAATAGTCTACTTCAGTGCAATATGACATGGCCCTAGATTTTCAGAGGGTATACACAAAGAGCACTAATCTTGACATAGCCTACCAAACTAGAAAACCTTTAAGGACAAACCCAATCACAAAACTATACGATCCAGTGGCACTGGTCTTTTTTTTCCTTTTCTTTAAGCATGACAATCCATTTCACAGCCTCATACCATTTCACTACCTCATCTGCCTCCTGACTTTCCTAGTTTATTTCAGGTTTCAGTTCAAATCTCACCTTCTGTAGGCAGTCTATCCTTCCACATTTCCCCACTGCTAGTGCATTTATACTGCATCAACTTATACTGCAATTTATTTCTATTGTATGTTTCCCCATTTGTATTTTATATATCTTGTGTTTACATTTCTTTTTCAGGATATTGCTTTCTTCATTAGAATGTGAGCTAGATGAGGGGAGAGAATTTTTACACACACATGTATGTGTATATACATGTATGTATGAATATGCATGTGTATATGTTTACTAAATGTTTTAGTTTTTCCTATCAGAGTTAGAGAAATCCAATCATAAAATAACAAAGAAAAAAATAAGAAGATGAATAGAATTTTTAGAAAAGTTAAATATGATAGACCTCTGGAAAAAAAGTGAATGGGAACAGAAAGGAGTATCACTTTTTTGCAGTTGTACATAACACCTTAACAAAAACTGACCATATATTAGGGTATAAGAAACTCACAAACAAATGCATAAAAGCAAAAATATTAAATGCACTCCTTTCAAACCATAGTACAATAAAAATTATATTAAATGAAGAGCATGGAAGGATAGGTTAAAATTAATTGAAAGCTATATAATCTAATTCTAAAGAATGGGTGGATCAAAGAATAAATCTTAGAAACAATTGATAATTTCATCAAACATTTTATTTTATTTTTTTAAACAAATGCTTTATTAACTTCTGTTTTACATCATTCATTTCCAGCAGATTTTGAGTTACAATCATTTTCCCCCCGTTATTCCCCTACCCACCCTCCCAGAATAGCAGTCCTGCAAGATATCGCTTCCTCCAATCTGCTCTCTCCCATACCTTCTCCCATACCCCCTTTGACTTTTCCATTAGAGGAAGGTGAATCTTTGTGTCCTAATGCCTGCACATCTTATCTCCCAATTACAAGCAAAAGAGTATTAATAATAGTATTCAAACATTTTATTAAATGTTTACTAAATAAAATATAGTGTCTAGCATATAGTAACCATTTTTTTTTCTTTTTTTGCTGTCACCTGAGGACTAGCCTAGCTCAGTTGGCCTCATTGCCAAAGGCCAACAAGGGATGAATTTCTTTAGCAAAAGCATGGAGTACTTGGAATCTGTTGGATTGGAAAGTGTATCTAGGCCAACAAAAAATATGTATTGTTGAGAAATTGCAGGTTCATATAGTGAAAACTGGAAGCAGGAATGTGCTATAAATGTTTAATATCTGGGTCTCTGGGGAAAATGTATGAACAATATGCTTTTCAGTTTAATTTGCATTACTAATGTTTTCTCTATCACTTTCTTAAATCTAAATAATCAACAAAACAATTAATCTAGTCCTGATCTGTATCTTTTGGTGATTTCATGTGTAGATGGTCATATTGAAAATTGTAAAATGTTTTTATTTTTAACTTTTATTTTTTTAAATTGTGAGTTTCAAATTCTTTCCTTTCCTCAATCTCTTCCCCACCCATTGAGAAGACAAGCAATATGATGTCAATTATACATGTGAAGGCAGGGAAAGCTTCTTTCTATATTAGCCATGCTGCAAAAAAAAAAGTAAGAAAACTAAAGAAACTGAAAAACTATGCTTCAATTTGCACTCAGATTTCATCACTTTTCTCTTTGAAGGTGCATAGCATTTTTCATCATGGTTGCTTTGGAATTGTCTTGGATCACTGTATTGATAAGCTAAGTCTTTCACAGTATTGATTATTGTTACAATATTGCTGTTACTATGTACAATGTCCTACTGTTTCTGTTCACTTCACACTGTATCAGTGTATGTGAGTCTTCCCAGGATTTTCTGAAAGCATCCATTTCATCATTTCTTATAGCACAATAGTATTCCATAACAATGATATGCCATAATTTATTCAGCTATTTCCAAAATGATGGACATGTCCTCAGTTTCTAATTCTTTTCTACCACAAAAATAGCTGCTATAAATATTTTTTATACATATCCTTTTTATTTTTATTTAACCTCCTTGGGATACAGATCTAGCAGTGATACTTCTAGACCAAAATGGTATGCATAGTTGTATAGCCTTTTCTTTTTTAAAAATCAAATTAACTGGGGTGGCTAGGTAGCTCAGTGAGTAAGAGTGCCGGCCTCGGAGTTGGGATGACCCAAGATCGAAACCAGCCTCAGAAAATGAGCACCCACACATAAATAATGACTAGCCGTGTAACCCTGAGCAAGTTACTTAACCTCAATTTCTTTAAAAAAAAAAATCAAATTAACCAATAGATTATTTTCCCCATAAAACCATTTTGTAGGGTTTTTTCTTTTTTTAACTTTTAATTTTATTAATTTCTCTTTTTATTTTCAGCATTTCCACTTTAGTGTTTAATTGGGAATTTCAAAATTAGCTCTCTTTCTAGTTGTTTTCTTTTGTTGTACACCAACTTCACTGATCTACTATTTCTTTTATTGATGTATGTGTTTAGAGATACAAATTTTCCCTTAAGTACTGCTTTGAATACATCCCACATATTTTGGTCTGTCATTTCCTTGTTTTCATTCTCTTTGATGAAATTATTGATTGTTTCTAAGATTTATTCTTTGATCCACTTATTCTTTAGGATTAGATTATTTAGTTTACAATTAATTTTTTAATCTATCCTTTCATGCTCTTTATTTAATGTAATTTTTATTGTACTATGGTTTGAAAGGAGTGCATTTAATACTTTTTGCTTTTCTTCATTTGTTTGTGAGTTTTTTATGCACTAATACACGGTCAGTTTTTGTTATGTACAGCTGAGAAAAAGGGATACTCTTTTCTGTTCCCATTCAATTTTCTCCAGAGGCCTATCATATTTAACTTTTCTAAAACTTCTATTTATCTTCTTAATCTTTTTCTTAGTTACTTTATGATTGGATTTATCTAGCTCTGAGAAGGAAAAGTTGAGGTCTTCCACTATAGTTTTACTCCAGCATAGTTTTACCTTCTGTTTTCTCCTTTAACTCATTTGACTTTTCGTTTAAGAATTTGGTCACTGTCATCTAGTGCATATAGGTTCAGTATTTATATTGCTCCATTGTCTCTGTCTTTTATTATTATTATTATTATTATTATTTGCTTTTTGGAGGGGCAATTGGGTACAAGTGACTTGCCCAAAGTCACACGGCTAGTTTTTTGTGTGTGTCTGTGTCTGTGTTAAGTGTCTGAGGCCAGATTTGAACTCCGGTTCTCCTGACTCTGGGGCCAGTGCTCTATTCACTTCGACACCTAGCTGCCCCTCTAATGTTTTTTAGCAAGATGTCATTTCCCTACTTAACTCTTTTAGTTAGACCTATTTTTGCTTTTGACTTGTCTAAGGTCATGATTATTATCCCTGTCATTTTTACTTTACTAAAACTTAATGGATTCTGCTTCAGTCCCTTATTTTAGCATTGTGTGTCTCTCTGTTTAAAGTATGTTTCATGTAAACAATATATTGTTGGATTCTGGTATTTAATTCATTCTGCTATTTACTTCCATTTTATAGGGTGACCATTTACATTTATAGTTATGGTTACTAATTGTGCATTTCCTTCCATACTATTTTCTTCTGTTTATCCTTTTCTTTTGACACTGTTCCTCCTCAAAAGTCTGTTTTCCTTCTAACCATATCCTCCCTTGATCCAACCTCCCTTTAATATATATATATATTTCCCTAACCCCCCATTTCTCTTATCCCTTCCCCTGCAACTTCCCTATTGTTTAAAATAGATTTTTATATAGTTCCCTCACTGAACCAAATCAGATGAGAATGAGATTCAAGGGTTGCCTCTCCCCTGACCATATTTTTCCTCCACTGTAAAAGCTCTTTCTTGAACATCACTTTCATGTGAGGTTATTTCTCCCATTTTTCCTCTCCTTTACTCCTTTCTTTCAGTGCATCCCTTTTTCTCCCCCATACATTCTTTGGGCTTTATTAATTCATTTTTTTTAACTTTTCGTTTACAAGATTCAGTTCCACAATTCCTTGAGTTTCAGATTTTCTCCCCGACCCATGGTGGCATACCATCAAGTATAGGATCTGCAAATACTTTCACATTAGACATTAGTCAGGTGATAAAGAAGGACTGTATCAGATGGAATGATCGATGGGAAAGAGGAAACAAAACCAAACAAGAAAAAGAGTAGGTAATTTGCTTCAATCTGGATTCAAACTCAGTTCTTTCTCTGGATGTAGACATCTCTCTCCATCTTGAGTCTTTTGGGGTTGACTTATAACCCTGCATTGCTGAGAAAAGTGCAGTCTATCAAAGTTGGTTGTCACACATACATTGTGTCTGTAATTGTGTACAAATTTCTCCTGGTTCTACTCTTCTCACTCAGCATCAATTTGTATAAGCCTGTCCAGGTAAATATGAAGTCCATCTGCTTCTCGTTTCTTATAGCAAAATAATATTCCATTACATGCATATACCACAACTTGTTCAGCCATTGCCCAATTCATGGGAACCCTCTTATTTTCCAATTCTTTGCCACTACAAAAAGAGCTACTATAAATATTTTCATACATATGGGTCTTGCTCCAACTTCTATGATCTCTATGGGATGCCCCCATACATTTTAAAAAAAGATAACCTGAAAAAAATTGAGTCACTCCTATTCCCCCATCCTTTATAGAGTCCTTCTAACTGCCCTAATAATGATAAAGTTATTAGGAGTTACATGGATCATCTTCCCACATGGGAATATAAACAGTTTAAACGTATTGAATTCCTTATTATTTCTCTTTCATGTTGACCATTTTATGCTTCTCTTGACTTTTGTATTTGAAAATAAAAATTTCTGTTCTTCTCTGGTCTTTTTTTAAAATCAGGAATACTTGAAAGTTCTCTATTTTGTAAAATATCTATTTTTCCCTTGAAAAATTATACTTAATTTTGCCGGGTAGGTTGTTTTTGGTTGTAATCCTTGCTCTTCTGTTTCCTGAAATGTCATATTCTAAAGCTCTCTAACTGCTAAATCTTGTGTGATCCTAAGTGTGTTTCCCTTGAATGGTTTCTTTCTGACTGCTTGAAGTATTTTTAATTTGCCCTGGGAGTTCTGGAATTTGGCCATAATATTTCTGGGAATTTTCATTTTACAATCTCTTTTAGGAGGTGATCAATGATTTCTCCATTTTCTATTTTACCTGACTCTAGGATACACACACACACACACACACACACACACACACACACACACACACACACACAAACACACAGTTACCCTTTATAATTTCTTGAAAGATGATGTCTGGGTTCTTTCTTTGATCATGGCTTTTATAATTCTTAAGTTATCTCTCCTTGATCTGTTTTCCAGGTGAGTTGTTTGTTTGTTTTCTGATGAGATATTTCACAATTTTTTCATTCTTTTGACTTTGTTTTGCTGTTTCTTGACATTACATGGAGTCATTGGCCCTCACTTGCCCAGTCCTGTTTGTTAAGCATTTATTTTCATGAGTGAAGTTTTGTATCTCCATTTGATCAATTCTGCTTTTTAAGGTGTCATTTTCATTTTTGTGCCTCTTTCACCAAGCTGTTGTCTTGTATATTTTTTCTTGCATAACTCTCATTTTCCCCCCACTTCAATAACTCTTATTTGATTTTTAAAATATATTTTTAGCTCTTTCAGGAATTCTTGTTGGATTTGTTTTCAATTAGCTTTTTTTCCCCTTTGAGGTTTTGCTTATAGCTATTTTGACATTGTTGTATTCTTCTCAGTTTGTGTCTTGATCTTCCCTGTCACCGTAGTAGCTTTTTATGCTCAGGTTCTTTTTGTTGTTGTTTATTCATTTTTTTCAGCCTATTTTTTGACTTTAAACTTTGGACTCTAGGCCAGCCCTCACCCCAGTGTAATAGACTTCTCCTTCCTACCTACTAAGTAGTCTTGGGATCAAATAATGTCTTGCCCTAATCTTTTGTTGGCTCTGCTACTTCCAAATTATAATTGAGGCACTATTTTAAAGTTGTTTGGAAGGAAATGTTGGGATGGAGGGGGGTCAGCTGTAGTGCTTCCTCTACTCTGCCATCTTTGCTCTACCCTTTCATTTTGAATTTTTAATAGTTCTTGAGAGCTGGTTTGAGCTGTCTTCAGTACTCGCCTGGCTGGAAAGGACCCCCTTCTTTAACAAGTGAGGAAATTGGGACCCAGAGGAGTTAAGTATTTCACCCAAGATTATGCTGGTAACAAAGAAAAGATTAAAACACATGTCTTCTCATTTCAAATTCAACATTCTCTCCTCTGTTTCACACTGCCTCCAAACATATTGGTATTAATATATATATATATATATATATTATATATATAATTATATATATATAAAATATATATATATATATAATTATATATATATTATATATATATATATATTTTTTTTTTTTTACCATTGATAAAACTCTTATCCAGAATGGTCAGAAATACTTTAGTACATTTAGTTTGGTTCTGCAATCTCTCAGGGACATTCAGATGACATATGATGTTTGTATGGGTCCCTCCAGAAAGGATAGTTAAAATCACATGGTCTAGGTGGGTACTTGACTTTTTTCACAGGTACCTAAGAATAGAGGCTTTAGGACTCTTATTCTGTCTGCTACACACATGAATGAATAGTATTTCCATTTTAAGCACACCTTCATTCGCTGTTTATCTCACTGTTAGATTTCCATTTTTCTCATTAAAGACTGAATTGCAGTAGTAGGTGACTCAAAGCACCAAGAGTGACTTCTGGTTTTCTTCAAAAAGTGCTATAATAATGAACATACACAACCACCACCATCCCTTGCCCCACCCCCCCCCCCAAAAAAAGCATTAAAATTTTTTTTTAAGTAGCTGGCATTGCAGCCTAAGGAGAATTATGTTAGAGACCATGGGATGTTAGAATGCAGTGTAATGTTCTCCCTGGAAAATGTTAACTATAGCAAAGGTAAGAACAGATTTCACTATTAGCCTGGAGGTTCAAAGATAGGGGAAAAATAATGGATTTACAATACCTGATGAATTCAAATTTGTTTTGGTGTAGATTGTAAAGTGTTCCTCTAATAAAACATAGGATAGAATGTTTGGTTGAAAATCATCTTACTATTAAAAAGCTCACTTCTTTTTTCTCCTTTTCCTTTCCTTTCTGTTCTCCTTCCCCTTCCATTCTCCTTCCTATAGAAAACCTTTACTCTTTTTTTTAGTCCAGAACAAAATCTGTGTTCTTCCTCTTTCTCATTCCTATATCATTTTTTAAAAATTTAATTTATTTTTAATTCATGGAACAAAACAAGTATTTTCATAAAAGTACAATAAAAAAATAATTGCCTATAAAACTGTAAATCCACCATTTACAACTTGCTTTTCCCTCCAAACATACAACAAAATTATGATGTAAATTTCTTTTTTTCCCTTTTTTTCTTCCCTTTCCCATCCCATCATAGGTGGGTAAAGTAGGGGTGGGTTTGGAGGATTGGGGAAGAAGGTAACAAGGATAAAGTAAAAAGAGAGGCTGAGAAAGAAATAGTGAGTAAAAATAAAATGGAGGGAAATTCACAAATAGTTATTATAACTTTTAATGTGAATGGGATTTTTATAGCAGCTCTCTCTGTGGCGGCAAAGAACTAAAAATTGCAGGGATCCTTATCAATTGGGGAATGGCTAAACAAGTTGTAGTATGTGGTTGTGATTAAATACTACTGTGCTATAAAAAATGAAGTGCTCAACGATCTTAGAAAGACATGGAATAGTGAAGAGTTAAATGAGCAAAAAGAAGAAAACATCATATATAGTAACAAACAATATTGTTTTAAGAATGATTTTGAGCAACTAAGTCATTCTTAGATTCTTACAAAATAAACTTAAAATGCTAAGTATGTTTTTGCTTCAAAAAAAGAGAATGCTCAGAAAATGCTATAAGAAATATATTCTGTAAGGAATCTTCTGTGAAGACTTCATCATTTAGTAATTAATAGTCATTACAATGTCATAGCAATACTGACAATAGTAATTATAATCAATAATAATAATTCTACTACTTGACACTTGAAAAATGCTTTGTAATTGTCAGAGTGCTTTTATATACGTGTTCTCATTTCATCTGCACAGATGTTTTTTATTCAGTGCAAGCACTTCAAATAAGAAGAAAGCAATGTGAGCACATAGTTTCAAAGGGAAATGTGGGTGTCTGGGGGCTTCAAGGAGGACTAGCACCTCTGGTCTGAGGGATTTCTGAGCACTTTTCAGGACTGCTTATCCACCTTTGGTATCTACCTGGTATTCAACTCTCACCCGTGGTTCCAAGAAGCTGTAGCATGTGCAGTAGTCACAACACAGTAAAACTATCTTGTCAGATGAGCTAAACCAGGATGAAGGTGACCAATGGGCCTCAAGCCCATTGGTGAGTTAGGGGGCTGTCTACACCAACTATGTAAAGACTTCTCCCAGTAGAATGGATGGATGAGAACAATTTGTTCCAGTGGCCATGAAAGAGGTGGAGGGGGCACTGTCAGAGTGCTTGGTCAGAACTCAGAGATACTGACATTGTCTATGGCATCCTGGGCCAGCACCAGTCATCCTGACTTTTGTCTTGCCACTGGACTTCTATGATTCTGAGAGAGTGAGGCTGAGGACCTTGTGCAACTCTACCTCACTTACATCCAATTCAAATGAAAGACAAGACATCACCCTGTAATGTTATCAGTCCTCTTTGAGAATAAACAACAGAAAAGGGAAATACACAAATATATTGTATATTTTTCCTTTTTTTCTTCAACTATACAAAGGCAGAAGGAAGATAATGTAACCAAGGATATGAAAGTGTGGCATGGGCTTATAAGGATAGTCTGAAAGGCTAAAAACCAGAAGAAAATGAGGTTTGCACAGGATGATAATGAGAGCTACAACTTCTTTTAAAGTTGTGTTTGGAGCAGGAAAAAAAGGATAATAAAGGAGGACTGCTTGGGAAAGAGAGAGAAGGAAGAACAACTTTAGCAGAAAGGCAGTGTAGTATAATGGAGAGTGTTAGACTTGAAGGCAGAAGAGACCTAGGTTCTGGTTTCATCTCTGATGCTTATATGCTTATACAATCTTGGGTGAATCACTTAAACTCAATGAGTCTTAGCTGCCTCATCTTTAAAATGTGGTAAATGATTCTTGAATTTATCTCCCAGGGTTTTTCTGAGGGTCAAATAAGATAATGCTTGCAAAGTGCTTTGCAAAGTTTAAAGTGCCCTACAAATGACAATTAATATTCACTCAGATTCATCAGGTAGAATGACCTTCAGATTAGAAAAGGAAAAAAAAAGTTATTTCTAATAAGCATTATTAATATTTATAGAATTACTGAGGTTTGTGTCATCTTAATGGATTCTACCCTAGAAGATAGGTATTATATGTTTTACTATTCTCATTTTATAGAGGGGCAGATTAAGACTCAAAGAGGTCAAGATGATATTTTAATGGTCACACAGCTATTGAATATGGAAAGTGGTATTTGGACCCATGTATAGCTAGACTTCAATTAGCTTTTCTTATGATACACAGAAGGATTCTGTGATAGCTGCTATGGTCCCACAGGAAATCCTGCTTTTTAAAAAATCATTCTATATTAGGTCACCTGGAGCTTTTCTCTGCTGGGTCATTCACATCATGTTGAAGATAACTCCCACTATGGAAGCAGGCAAACTTGGAATTAAAATTTCCTGATAAATTGGAATTGTGACTTAAAATGAACAAGATGAAAGTTAAAAGGGTTAAATGGTCCTCATTTAGAAATTAATTTAGAGGCAGTTAGATGGGACAGTGGATGGAATGCTTGGCCTAGAGTCAGGAAGACCCAAGTTCAAATATGATCTCAGATACTTACAAGCTGTGTGACTACTTAATCTCTATATAACTCAGTATTCTCAGTGTTAAATAGGGAGAACAATAGCAATTCTCTCAGGGTTGTTGTGAGAATCAAATGAGATAATATTTCTAAAACAAGTAGCATAGTGTCTGATACAGAATAGGTACTTAATAAATGCTTGTTTCCTTCCTTCTGTTGAGGTTTGAGGTTTAGGGGTGCTCAAGACCCCAAAATACCAACATTCTGGGTCCTGCTGAATGAATTTGACTCAGACCTTCTCTCAGCCAAAGTAAAACAAAGTTTATTAAAGATTCTCCATAATGGGTATACTATTAAGGAGCCAAGGCATTTGTGACACTTGTATTGACAGGTGGGCCAGTTCAATATGACACAGACTGAATGTGAGCTAGATTGAATCTCTGGTCCTTCATGGAGGCAAGATGGATCTTATATACAGAAAGATTGTGGGAGGGATCTAGGGGTGGTCTAGAGGAGGGATTTGGGGAGGTTATTGAGGAGGAATCTAAAATCAGACTCCAGGAACCAAGAGAATGTGATTAAGGGTGGTAAGTAGCTGAAGATACTTGGAGATAACAGACTGGAGGGCTGGGCTAGTTTAAGGGCAACAGAATTGGTCGTATATACTTTGATAAGTTCAAGGGTGGGAGGTAGCTGAAGGCTACCTGGAGATAACAGACAATGGAGAGTTAGACTAGTTAAATATAATGGAGATTCAATTATAGTGATAATGGAAGGCTTTTGACCTCTGGGGAATGCCAGATCAAGTGAGAAGATGTAAGTGGTTTAAAGGGTTCCCAGAGCCTATACCCCCTCATTTCCCTCCTTCCTTCCTTCACCTGAGCACTTCGTGGAAGAATCATGCCTTGATAGGGATTTATATGGCAAAAATCAGGGGTTAGGCCAACCCTGATCTCATTATAAACCAAAAGGGTGACATTTTAAAACATGTTTAAAAACAAAACAAAACAAAACAAACAAACAAACAAAAACTAATTCATTCTAACTTCAGTACCTCAAGGAATAATGCCTGCATTGGTCTAGGTAGAGCTTCTGTTGAGATTTGGAGTTTTTAGGGGTGTTTGAGACCCCAAAATACCAACACATCAGGTCCTGCCAAGTGAGCAAAGGCCTCATCAAGTGGGATGATTCAGGGGGAGCTCCCAGTGTCTAAACCCCATCACTTCTACTGACAAAGATTGTCAGGCCTCCCATGGCTCCCTATGGCTTCCTGCATCAAATATAAAATGTTCTGCTTGGTTTTCAAAGTCCTTTTTAACCTGACCCCTTCACCTTTCCAGTTTTCCTACACCTTTCACCCACCCCACATGCTCTGAGATTTATTGACACTGGCCTCCTTGCTGTTCTTCACACAAAATATTTCATACCCAGACTATGAACATTCTCCCTGGCTGTTCCTGTAGCTGGAATTCTGTCTCTCTTCATCTCTGCCTTTTAACGTCCTATTGGATAGAATTCCATCTTCTACAGGAAGCTCTTCCCAACTCCCACTAATGCAAGTGCCTTCCCTTTGTTGATTATTTCTCATTTGTCCCTTGTTTGTATATAGTTGTACATTTATTTGTAGCTTGTTTGCACATAGGTGCTTGCATGTTGTCTCTCTCAATTAGACATGAGCTCTGTGAAAACTGGGACTTTTGCCTCTCTTTGTATCCCTAGTGCTTAGCACAATGTCTGACATGGAGTAAGTGCTTAATAAATATTTGTTGAATTGAATTTTTTTTGGGGGGTGCTTTTCCCAAATGCTTTATTAACTTCTGGTTTACATCATTCATTTCCACCAGATTTTGAGTTACAATTTTTTCCCCATTCCCCCTTCTCCCCCCAGAATAGCAGCCCCACAGGATATCTCCTCATCCCATCTGCTCTCTCCCATATCTTCTCCCATACCCCCTTCAACTTTTCCAGTAGGGCAAGGTAAATCTCTGTGCCCTAATGCCTGTATATCTTATTTCCTAATTATATGTAAAATAGTATTAATAATAGTATTTATATATATTTAAAACATTTGATTTCAAAACTTCAATTTCCAGATTCATTCCCTTCCTCCCTTGTCACCCACCCTTACTGGGAAGACAAGCAATTCAGTAAATGTTGTACATGTGTAGCTATGCAAAACAACACCATAGTAGATAAATTGAAAAAGACTGACTATATATTGTTCCCTCCTATCCCAACTCCCACTTGGTCTATTCCCTACTTTGATCCTGTCCCTTTTCACAAGTAGGTGCTTCCAACTACCCCCCCCCCCCCGCCCCAGCCTGCCCTCCCTTCCATTATCCCCCTTCTCCTCCTATTCCCCCCTACTCTCCTATAGGGTGAGATATCCTATTTAGTATGTATGTCATTCTCTCTCTGAGCCAAATTCAATGAGAACAAGGTTTTGCCTTTTTGCCTTCCTATTCTTCCCCTCCCTTGTAACCATTTACCCTTGCCTCTTCTA